>CAJQZM010029571.1:0-84169 GCA_907164665.1 Colias nastes | reverse complement strand
GTTATGTCAGAGCAATAAAGTATGAATAAATAAATAAATAAATAAATACAATTGGGAATGTACTTATGAAATAAAACGCGGAAAACTTCATATCACAGTGATGTGATTACGCATAACTCGATTCCGATAAATCCGGCCTATTTGTTTCTGAATTTGTGGTCCTTATTCATGTGGAATAAGGTCGGTTTCGTGTTGGCAAAAATTGTTATTAGCTGTGCGTTGCACGCTGCGCCGGCATGTGAGGAATCCAATTATTTGGACACAATCAACAAGGGATCATCGAAGAGATGATATTCAGAATAGTGTGGATAGCCAGCCTATCTGTATCAGCCAATGGGAAGTGCGGAATCACGTTTTGATAATTGAGCGTCGGGTGCTAATTGCGAGCTTTGGATTTTGGTACGCAAACATTTTCGTACTTCTTCCTGAAGTAATTTTTACCTTCAATTCAAAAGTCTGAATTGGAGGTAAAAATGTACGAATGCACCTTTTAGGCTAGGATATTCTATGTCTGTTCATTTTTCGCAGTAAGTATTCCCAGTAAGTATTGGTAGATCAATATGATGTTGCCAACAGTTTAAAATTTTATTTTGCTTATGTTAATTCCATTTAACTTTCACTAGCACCTAGATCCATTAATAAATGGATTGAAATAAAAGCAATAGATAAGAGTTTTGTCATAATCCTAACTTTGAACTCTACTAAAAGCTCCAAGAAATTGAAACTAAAAGTTTTGAAATAGGATCCAAAAAGATTTTCTAGATACCATCAGGAGCAAACAAAATTTGTCATCCATTAAGTAACCGTGACATGAAAACCCGCGACTTTGCCAACAGTACGCCAATTTACAATGGGAATGACTTGTTTTTTTTCCACCGTCACCGTGTTTAGATACTTTGAAAAAACTCCCGCTTACAATACTGTACAAACTTCTGTATTGTGGCGCAAGAAAAAGAACAGAGCGTTTTTTTTTTTTTTAAAGGCTACGGGAAGGTTAAGTTCTGTACCAGTGTCTTAATGCGATTTATTATTGATTGCCTTCGATTTCGGAAGAACATTATTTTGTCAATACAATCCCTATAATAATACGCATAAAAATATTTTCTCGTTACCGCATGTAATTTCTATTTTATGTACCTCATAGGTTCGTCAGAGAACTTACCTGCTTTTTGTTCATCAGTTCTTTTTTTATAATATATAACATACTTTGTCTCATCTTCACTAAGCTTCAAGCAATGGTAAAACTCGCTGCGCAATATATTTCCCCATATTTTTATCACATCTTGGACGTATCCCGTAAGTTTGCACAAAAGACAGAATCCACAACCGCGTCTGGGTACTTCGTAAGACCAATATTTTCTTCGTAAAGAGGGGCTTGTGGACGATAAATTCTATCCCATTGATGGTTAGCAGAACATTAGTTCCTCTTTTGTAATTCCGGGCCATTCGTTTGAAAAAGTAGCTTATAGTACTTTATTATACCCTGTAGGAGGCATCCTTGTGATCTATACGCGTACTTTATATTCGAATTTGTTTCGGGTGAAGTCGAAACGAATACTTTGGACATTATGAGTGATGAATTTCTTTAAATATTTTGTATTATTCCTCGTTGAACAAAGTTGTGTCTTAGTCATTGATAAAAAAACTTTTTCTTGTATAAGTTAAACATTGTTTTACATTTTCTGGTAACCTGAACCATGACAACTTCAGACATAATAAAAATGTAATACATATTATAATATCAACACCTACTACTGAATATGAGAAGACTCACAATCAATCACGCCATTAACAGTGTCTCTTTCAAAGTAGTCTTTAAGACCACAACACACTTGTATCATTATTCCTTCCTTCAATATTTGAATACGACACCATAATGGCTAATCTAACAAATACAAAATACAGAATTCATAAACACAAGCTTAATTACTCAAGCCAGAACATAATTACCAAGCTCGCGTGGCCGGCATGAATCAATCAAACCACGATTAATAGTTAATGCTCAATGCAATGTGTCTTCGTATGCTAATGACTTATATTACCAGGCTATATTTGATATAGGTTTTTGTGTGAATCGATTGCGGGGTAACGGAAATTACACCTACGTTGTTAGTGGTCCTTCGAGCCGGATCTTGGGAATTTAATAGTGATATTTTAGATTTAATTCAGATATTTATAGTGTCTGATTGAATTTAGAAGGTACTCGTTTATGATAATGTACATTTAACATTATTTTCATTTAAAGAAAGAACTTAACAATAAATTTGTATAGTCATTAAAACTAAAGATAATAGCTGGCTAGTACAGCCGCTTCACATTACAAGAATAGTCTCAATATCATTTGCATAAGAATTAAATTAGCATACCAAATTTTTTGCTCAGGTGTAATCTAGAAGCGTAGCTCGTAAGTATACTTGTTGAACAAGATCAAAGCGATGTTGCCGTGTTGCGTTTTTAATTGCCGCACTTCAGACGAAAGGGTTAAAAGTGCGTCTATGGATATAAGAACGACGTATCTCAAAGTTGCGTCATCCTAATTTCGATCTTAATTCTTTGGTGTAAGGTTGCAAATCGAACGTGTATCGATTAGAGATAAGTTATGGTGGTTATTATAGTTTATAGGTGTTAAATATAATTTGCTTCGCATTGTTTGTACTAATAGATAGGAAATAGTTGAGTGGTGAGTGATATGTGACAAGTATTCGCTAATTTATTTATTTATTTATTTTATTTATTTAAATAGGTACACATCACAGCTGACAATTTTGACTAATAATTATACACAAATTTAATCACATGTTGCGGTAAAATGCCAGCCAAATTGTATGTACACAGCACAATTGAGGTTAAAAAAAAATTATTAAAAATTACATTATTTAGCACAATTCATAGATCAAGTAAAATATTTTTTTTTTAAATACATGTCATAAAATAAATTGAATCTAAATCATAGTACAGATAAATATCACACCAATATAGCTACAATACATTAAATTACATAAAATACAGTTAAATCAATAAATACCTACGTTACATTCAATCACATAAAATAAAATTCATTACATTCCATCACGGTATAACAATAAATTATGTCTAACAATCAGTAAAGTATCTAAGAACTATGGAAGTCAAAGATTAAATTATCAACAATTCATTCAAACAATTCATAGATTAAGTAAAATATTTCTTTTTAAAATATACATGTCATTAAATAAATTGAATACAAATAAATATCACATCAATGTAGCTACAATAGAATAAATCACATAAAATACAGTTAAATCAATAAATACCTACATTACATTCAATCACATAAAATAAAATTCATTACATTTCATTTACAATTCATTTCATTTCACACAGTAGTTATAACAATAAATTATGTCTAATAAACAGTAAAGTATCTAAGAACTATGGAAGTTAAATTTTAAATTATCATAGAACTTGTAGATTAGACTTGAGCACGGTTTTGACCTGATTTTTAAATTTACCCAGTTTTGGATCAATCACGTCAAGTTCTGTGTTTGGCTTACGCGAAGTCAAATCATTATACAGGCGACACATACGGACCATGGGATTATAGAAAGAAGTATTATTTTTTAAAACATTTATGCAGAAGAGAGAAGGGTGTCTGGGATTAGGTTTTATGTTAAAATTAAGAAGTGAGAGCAGAGTTGGACAGTCAATATGAAAGTGTATAATATGATGAAGAAATATAAGATCCTGGTACTGTCGGCGCGTTGAAAGTTTCGTGACCTTAAACATCTCCAATTTATCTTCATAGGATATTTTGTCTCCTGCGTTAAATCTGTAGTTTACCAATCGAAGTGCTTTTTTCTGTACTCTCTCGATACGGTCATTATGAATGTGGTAGTAAGGTGACCAAATGATTGACCCATATTCCAGATTCGTGCGTACCAGAGTATTATAAAGGTAAATAAATGTAGATGGTCTGAGGAATTCCTTTGAAAATCTAGAGATAAAACCCAATATACGGAGCGCTTTTCCAATCATCTGGTCATAGTGGTCACGGAATGACAGTTTTTGGTCAAAAAGTATACCTAAACATGATCATTTAATTTGTATTGAAAATTCATAATATTTTTACTTTTATTGGTGAAAGATATACTAAAACATTTATCAAGGTTGAGAAACATTCTATTGTTCTTGCACCATTCCAGTAAAGTATTGAGGTCCGTTTGTAGTTTATGACTGTCATCTGTAGATACAATAGTGTTAAAAATCTTCAGGTCATCAGCATAAAGTAAGCAAGGACAGTTGAGGGTTTGAGCAAGGCAATAAACATTATGAAAAATAAGGGACCTAAATGAGAACCTTGCGGTACTCCAGAATAGGCAACAAAAGGTGAGGATTTATGACCACCAATCACAACTATCTGACTTCGTTTCGTTAAGTACGACTTTATCCAGCGAAAAAGGTTTCCGTGTATGCCAAATGATGATATTTTGTTGCAAAGAACTTCGTGATTATAAGAAGCTTCTATAAAACCGTTCTGAATTCTCAAGGTTAACCGGTCATTGAGAACAAAGAAACACTGCGTATTTACTGCTGTACTTCTTACACTCAACTTTTTGTTATAATTTGTTAGTTTATTACTATTACACTTCAGATCACTATAGTTTTTCGAAAAGATTTGTAACTTTTAAAAGATTTCACTGTTCCATCACTGTTAACATTCCACTTGTCGTCGAAAGATTTTTTTTCACTTATTTATAACTCAAACACTTGTTAATATAATAGGAAAATATATTTGCTGATGATTTGGACCATATACTTAGAAATTAATCACTTTGAATCTATGAACTTGCAGAAATACTATTCTTAACAATTTTTAAGTACAGAGCTGCTGTTAGCTTGTCGCGCGCGCGAAAGATACGACGATTATATGAATTATTATACTAATTAAGCGGGTAACGAAATATGTAGACTATGTATCAATCCTGCATTGAATCGGAGAGGTGTCTGTTTTAGAGTAAGAGTAGATGCATTAAATATCAAAGAGTAAAATCGTGAACATGTCTGGTAGATACATATAGAATAAATTTTGAATAACTTAAATAAATAAACCAATTGCAAAGACTTTGCAATTACTTGTTTGTTAATATTATTATTATCTTTGGATCCTGAGCGAATAAATGTTGTAGAAACTTTACTTAGTAGTCCATGTTTAAACAAAAGAGAAATTATAAGGAAAATCGTTGAAATATGGCCTAGTGGGTTGACCAGAGTTGTAAAGATGTAACTTACGTTGATAAGTTAAAATTACTACAAGAAATTATCATGATATATTTCCTCTTGTTAAAGTTAAATCATACGCAACACATTTCAGTACAAAATTCTAAAAACAACATATTTCTATATTGCATATAAACTGAAACCCATAACAGAAAATAAACAGGAGAGTCAAAAAACCGTTTAGTGAACATCAAACATTATTAGAGTGATGGTATTTACAAGGGCCCCTTTTCATTCACCTAATCTCGAAAACATTAGAAAAAATAAAGAAAATCACGAGATCAAAGGCCCGTCACCTACAGGGCTATTTGAATTTTTCGTGAACGTAGCAATGAAAAACAAAGTAGCATACGTCTTATAAATTATAGCATTTATTGAAACGCAATAAGATTCAGATTTGAACATGATATAGAAATATATGCTTGCGGTAGATGCTTTTAAAGTTTACACGTAGCGAAAATTGAATTGTTTTCGCAATTTTCGGGAACCGCGTGTAAAAGCGTTGCGGTTATGAGCTGTCGTGGAAAGGTGCTACATGACTTTGAAATTTGAATAGATTTAATTTTTCGTCATAAATCACGTGGTCGCTGTTCGTGTATTACACAAACCGCACGAATCTAAAGCCTTTGTATATATATTAATATCAAATTTGTCGCATACATTGTGGGTAGAGCGGTGGATTCAATGTGAATTTAACTGCAACGTTAAAATGTTCTACCACACATTTAAAGATCTAGCCTAGTTTAGATAGCAGTCTTGATAATATTATGATGATAGAGATAGATAGTTAGTTAAAGGTGCATAAAATCAGTTCTTTATCAACCTCGTTTCTAAAAAAGAGTGGATAAGCGTAGTGGTGATATATTTTTCTTTCGCGACGTCTCGTAATCCAAATGGAGACAGAATTTACACATTTACGAATACTTACCCTACATCATAACTGAGAAGCTAGTAGCTACGATATGTCATAGGGACAAATTACGAAAATGTCATACAGAAGATGTAAATTTAGGTTGTCTCCAGCAAATATTATCATACAAAAACTACAGTATTTTGCCGTGGTTTACATTCAATTTCTCTTTTAATAAAACTACTTCTAATAAAAATATCAAAACAACCGCTCCACGGTGAGTGGTTAGATATTGCTCATCGCAATTTTCATAAAGTAAATGTAATAAGTTTTCTTTGTGCTGGGAAATTTCAAAGGCTTTAAGTTTATCATGGTTAAACTACTTAATATTCCTTTATAGGTAATGTAGACTAGGTTATTCTGTATTCGCTTTGTTCATTCAATTGCTTCCAAGATAGCAAAGTGCACCTGAACAACTTTATAAGAAAGATGAATATATTAACCTACTGCTCCATATAAGATCCCAGTTTAACTAGGTACTTTAATATAAAACGTATGAACGCTGAAAAGCCGCTTGGTGAAGGACTAATCAATCTTTAATATCAAACTGAATGTTTATTCAATATAGGAAAAAAATTGCGAGTTTTCATATAAGTCCTAGGTACCTTCTCTTAACACTGTATAAATTACAACCTTCTTATTATTTGTGCCTACAGCTACATAGAGAAATAGAGCTACACACAAAACGTATCACTTGACAAAATCTTAAATGAATAAAATTCTATAGCGAATTTAAGAAATTCTCATCAGCACATGGAAAAATCAATACTATAATAAGATTATCGTAAGTTACCTATCATAAGTTCTAATAACTATCTACGGAAAACTAGACATATCAATAAAACTGATCTTATGAAAATAGAAAATACACGTCAGCGGTTTACTTGTAATTAACAGAACATTATAATATATAATATGTCAATTGTCAATACAGCTAAGAATTCGGGTAATAAATATAAGCTAGGTATCCTGATCTAAGCCATACGCTAAGACCCTTAGCAGTTAGACATAGCCTGCGGTGGGCTTGGCGAGACGCCAGTACCTATCCATTGAGACTCAGGTAATGCCTTACAAAGATTAAGTAAATAGTACTAGATAGTAGTATTACAATATTATCTGTGAAAAAAAATTACGATAGTTACGTGTTGTAACTACTTATATTATTTCGGTAAACTGTAGACAAAATACCTATGATGCCATACAAACCAGAAACATAGTAAAGAGAAATGACTCTTCCTATAACCTACATAATTTTTTGTAATGCAAGTTAGAAACTTAATGGTACCTATTTGTTGACGAACTGATAAGTTTTATGTTTGTTACTTCGATGTCGATTTTCTTTCACACAATATTTTCTAATAACTTGGTTGCTTATTATCTAATTTCTCCCCTAAAAGCTATCCTCATAAAAATTTATAAAAAAGAATGCTGATGCGCTGGCCTTAAATCAAAATATCCCTACCTTAATAATTTAGATATTGAGGTAAATGATAAAATGGAGGGAAATTATTTTTGTTAATAGTTTAATACTGCCACCACAGATCACAGAAACTAAAGGGAGATATGGTTAGGGGGCGGGGCCGGTGTCGCAGCAATATGTACAAAAATGGAACACATGCTGTTTGTTGCATTCAGTTTACGTTCGACCGTCGGCCGGGTATTATTTGACAATGCCGTGTTGTTCCGTTAAAGTTTGTAAAAACCGAAGTGGAACCAGCAACTTTAAGTCAAATGGAATCACATACCATCGGTAAGTACTGAAAATTATACGATTTTCTTACTAAAATTTCAAAAACAATATTACGTAGAGTGATTTCTTGGTTTCTGATCTAAATGTGTAATGTATGATGTAAATAGTTTACAATGCTTCTTCTGTACGTGACTCTATTCAAACGCGGAGTTCGAATACCGCAGTGTATAATGAACATACTAAAGCATTCGATCGTGTAGTACGGCCGCTGCTCGCGGTCGTTAGTTGAGGATGCGCGTCGAGTGTGTCCATGTCGATAAGATTCGGATTTTTTATCGTATTATCACAGACTAATAATAATATACTACGTATACAACAGACGGTTCACTCCATACAAAAAAAGTTGCACTATGAATTTACGCAATTAAAGCGCCAGTGGGGAAAAAACGTACTACATGTTCGATTATATCTCTTGGTATTTTGCTTTTAACACACTAGATGGCACGTTAAACACAGACTTGATGTTCTTTTCCTTCCAGAGCCACTAGATGGCACTAATGTAAATATATGTACACGTACCTTTTATTTTCAAGTCTGTGGCGTCAAGTGTCAACATAATATTTTGTACCTACTCGGATTTTTAATTAGACAAAGTAAACTGACTTATTTAGTCACAGAGTACATTAATAAGACTGGTATTTAGTTAGTTCAGTTTATTTACGAGATTCTGTCAAAACCAAAACGAGAAGCTTTGTTTGTTTTCGTTTTTAATTGTTGACTAATATTTTAAAAATAAGTGCTAAATATATGGTTTATGGATGGACTGTGAGGTTATGTAGAATCTACAGGCAGAAAAACGGCAGAAAATAAGCTTTATATGGTAAACTGATATTTTCTCTGAACATAAATTTTTACAAACATGATTTTTAATGATTGGTTTATGGATTTGTAACCCAATATAAGATTGTTTTATTACAGACTTATTGCTTACGTTCGCAATAACAAATTTGTTCAAGAGAGGAGAAGAATAATTAATCCATCCCAAATGTAAATAATAATACGATTCTCCACAAAAACATTGTAGACACAAGAAAGGGATTTCTACATTTGCTACTAAGAAGGATATGGGATCATGAAGGATTTCATCTGTTTTAATACCAGTAAAATGGAATGAGCGCCGTGGCCGTGACTGTGTTTGGTACATAAAGAATGACAAACATTCAACTTGAAATTATGAGTGCATTACGTGCAAGGGCACAATAAGTTGCCCTTTGACTAAGATGTACTTAATTTTAAGGAACACGAAAATGGATGGCTAGAATAGGTATAATCGCATACATAGTATTTATTTCTAGTCTGTTGTATAAATAATCAAAGACTACAAAATATAATGAACTATGTCTTTAATATTAATTCTACAGTTTACAGTGTAGTGTGTAATCTATTGTATGTGTGCATCATAGAATATATAGTCCTGTTGTTCTACAGTTTAAGCAGTTCAATACAAGCTTACAGTCGAGTCAAGTGTTTCATTAACCACCAACCATTGCATGGCGACCCTGCCAGTTTTGTAAATTGTAGTCTACCTAACCTGATTGTTGGTTTTGATTTGTATCACACAAAAAATACTATACCAAATTTCAAGAAATAAGAATTAAATATTTGATTAAATTTTACTAATATACAGGAGCTTATACATCAAACAAGACCAAAGCAGGGCTTTGGAGAAAGTGTGTATGGACAAAGACCACAATACATATGGTGCGGACAACTGCATGAAAAGCATGCAGTAAGAGACATTAAATAAATAAATAAAACACATTTATTGTCAAGATCACAACACGAGATACATTTATAAACAAAGGAAAAACAAATGAAATAAAAAGAAAAATAATTAAATAAAAATAATCTTATTCCTAAGAACTGTAATGTGGCAGTGAGTGACCTGACAAATGGAGCCAACTCAGTATATGATGGCAAGGTGATTAATACCTTACCACCACTGATTTTCAGTGACCCCAAGTGACTATTGGAGTTTCAGTCTAGAATTGTATATAATGATAATTTAACATGAGTATATTATGTGAAAGATATATTTCTATTAATATGATAAATACTAATAAATAAATACATCAGTTAAAACATGTAATATAGGTCGATATAATATCAGTATGTAATTATGTATATACTTAATGTAAATAAATAAAATGAAATTATGTATATGTTACCGGAAATGTATGAAATCAAGGAATTGTATACAAATCCTAGTGGTCTAAGATCCGAATATAAGTCGAAATGCAACGGCGTGATAATAGAATGAGACCAATTTTATAATAAATTAAGTGTATTAAAAATGGGTTGACTGGGAAAATCCTGGACAGGATATTTTTTATTAATTATTAAAAAAAAAATTATTTTCATTTTTTATTAAACCCTCGTCTGTCGGAACACAGATCTGTGCCAAAAATGTTGTACCCGTTGTCTGTCGGAGCACAGATCTGTGCCAAATCATCGCCGGTTGGAAATTAGCTCATTGTTACGCAAATATAGTTCAAATCTGCATAAACGACTATTTAGTTGATAGCTTATGAATTACTGAATATTTAAAGTCCATCAATTAATAATTTGACCGATAAATATTCGAAATATAACAGTAATTATGTCATACTTTAGTCGAGTAACTTTTAAATTTTAAAGTTTTAAAAAATGTAAAATTTTGCGGAAAGTTGATAAACGGTAAGTATTTATTGTTCTTTTTATTATTATTCACTATATATCCTAATGTTTATCTGCCGAAATAATGAAAATTACCAATAATTATACCACAAATAATGGCTCCAAATATGTATCTACCATTTAACTGTACGTTGCTTAGTTTTTGACCCCTGGTTAATCGTATTTTATTTTTAATATTGTATTTGTTTTTTACATCATTTTACAAGAAATTTTATGAAGATTTTTATAATATAATTCAAAATTTGATACTGTGTTCCATTTTAGAGATATTTCGTTTTCAATTCAGAACCGACAACAATTTCCCCGTAAAATCCGCGTACAGGATGTTCACAAATTCAACGTCACATTTTTTTTAAAGGAACTTTAATTTTTTCAATTAAATTTTTCAATTTCAAACAATATAAAATATATGTTTTGTTTATAAGTTTTTAAAATTTCGTCTTCAATTAAATTTTTCAATTTCAAACAATTTAAAAATATGTATGTTTTGTTTATAGGTTTATAGGTATCGTTTTGTGGTATTTATTGTCCTCAGGTTTAAAACGATTTATTCAACTACAAAAATTATAGTCCGTAACCTCCTGCTAACCAGAGACACATTTTCTGGAATTTTTTTAATTTTAGTATATTATGGTTAAAAGTGTATATGTGCTGGAAAAATAGTAAAAAAACCTACATCGGGAACAACGGTTTTCACTATGACCTATATATAGGACAAATTGACTATATGTTACTATGTAATTCGTGTAGGACAAACTCGAAAAGAAATTAAACACAAATACAACATATTCTTACCTTCATACAAATACAACATATTATTATTTATTGGGGAACCATAAGTTTCAGAAAAAACAAAATACCGGCCAAGTGCGAGTCGGACTCGCGCACCGAGGGCTTCGTACAAACCTATTTTTTTTTATTATGCTGTATCTTTTAATTCAGTTTTTAGAATTCTTTATCTGTGCTATTAGACGTTGCTATTTAACAAATTTCAAACTCTGTGTTCACGAAAAGGTAGTTTTGATAACCTTGCGAATGTCGAAAGGTACGAAAATTTGCAGTATAAACGGTTGTATCTTTTGATTGCGTTGGCACATAAGTTTGATTAACTGTCTTTTATTTTGTTTTTCTGTCGTCTCACTATTTTGAAAATGAAGGACAACACGGGAGTTGTCATAGATGTCACCACATACATATTTTGGGGTTGTTTCTTTAAAACCGGAAGAATGTTTTTTTAGGGTTTTGAACCTCAATGCGATTCGCGCTTCAAGGACTCCGAACAAACCTACTTCTTATTATGTTTTAACTTTAAAATTTGTTTTTAGTGAATTTTTCTTTATCTGTGCTATAATACCTTGCTTTTAACCAACTCCATTTAACTTTTTAACAACGTGTTCACGGGAAGTACCCCGTAGGTTTTGATTCCCTTGCAAGTAGTTGCGGTTTTCAGAATATGCGGCTCTAATTGTTATTTCTTCTGATTGCGTTGACATAGAAGTTTGATTTAATTATAGCTTAAGGATCTGAGTTTTTAATGTGAATATCAAGTTAATACATGTAAGCGTTCATGAGTTGTAAGTTGAAATTATTATTTTTTTTATTTATAAAGTGAAATTAAAAAATCATGTTCTTTGCGATTATTCTTATATCTGTTTTATAAAACATTGCTTTTTACCAAATTTAAAGACTCTATGTAACTACTTGAGAAGTACCCTGTCGGTTTTGATTCCCTTGCAAATGTCGAAATTTGCTAAAAATTGCAGCATTAACAGCTGCATCCCAAAGGGTTTGGTTTTTAAGGTTCCAGAACCCTAATAGGATCACGTCTGTCCATCCCATCTGCCCATCTGTCTGTCTGCCTGTCAAGACCCACTTTCACAGGAACGTGTGATGTGATATTAAGCTGAAATTTATATTGATTACTCGAGTCGATTGAAGCTGTGAAAAAATCAAACTTATAAACCAACGCAATCAAAATTCGCAAGGGAATCGACACTTACAGGGTACTTACCGTGTACGTAGAGTCTTGAAATTGGGGTAAAAGTAAGGTCTTATAGCGTAGATTGAGGAATAATTTCGAACAACATAAAATTTTGGAGTTACAACATAATAAAAAATTGGTTTGTTCGGAGCCCTCGGTGTGCGAGTCCGACTCTCACTTGGCCGGTTTTTTATTCTTATGTACTATATGTAGTACATTCGTAGGCAGAATGTTATAGATGTAGATCGCTGTCTGAAGAAGATTATTTTTTTTGCATTCATGACTTTAAATAGCCTTGGAACATTACACATTTAATAAAACGAATTAAATGCATCATTTGCAGTACGCCTGCAAATATAAATCTACCCTCTCATTTTGTAAATGACTAGCGATAACAATTATTGTATTTTTGGTGTCAAAACTGCCATTACCCAGATGTTAGGTAACCCTAAATAAACTTCCGTCTTGATATTTAATTTTCTTTTGAAAATGATTATCAATAAAAGAGAATTCAAATGAATCCAAACAACGATCTTTGTGGCAATGGAAGACAAGACACTCCTTACTTTAACAATAGGACGTAACAGTATTTGAAATCAAGAAATATAACTCTGTATATTTTGTCAAATGAACAGATAATAATACTAACACGATCAGTGTTTGGGAATTTACAGCTTTTAATTCCTGATACCAGGATTCTTCATGAAATTCTACACATAACACGTCTTACTTTATTCCAATCAAAATATTTTTAAGTTTCATGCTGTTTGTGTACTATGGACTCCCTAAACTACTGAACCGATTTTAATACAAATTTACCGATTAGTTTATATCTTAATTACAATATGCTTGGAAATACTGCATGTATTGAAGTAAAACTAGATTGGATAGCGTTCATCACTTTCCTGATCACATTCAAGTGGAACCTCGTGGTAATAAATCGTCGTCTCGAGGCGGTCGTTGTGTCCGATATATTATAAGAAAAAATGAACAGAAGTTAACGTTATTTATGCTAAGTTGCAAATATTCCTATTTATTGGCCAATGTTGGCGTCAACACCACACATTACAACCACATGAGTATATAAATAGTACAGACACAAAGCTTCATAAGAATTTTTTTTGCTGTCAGTTAAATAAAATTTATTTAAGTAAATAAAACATTTAGATGTATAATTGTTTATTTATTCTGAATCTTTAAGTTTATTGATTTTTATCCTTTACATAAGCTGTATTTTATAAAAAATGTTTAAAACTCGAATTTCCGAAATTTTTGATTTATAAGTTAAATGTAACGGTTTATAATTAAGTTATGGTATAATTAAATGTAGATTTCACTTTTGTACAGCTTAGACATTTTTCTGTATGGATACAGTGCCTTTCGATTTGTAGTTGGACAACATTTCATTTTATAGGTACTATATTATAATAATTAAGAGCATGAAAGAAAAAAAAAGCATTTCTTCATAATGCTATTGTTACCACAAAAAATATTTTCTTAATCGCAAATTTTAAGAGAAAATAAATTAAAATTAAAATTGATGTGGAGACGTTATACATACAGACGTTAGAACAAAGTCCACCATAAGAATGACGTCATTTAGGAATAAGACGATTTTTAAACATTAATAAAAACCTAAATATTTTCAAAAAGTAAAAATTACTGTTAGTTTTTATCTAGTTTTGATTAAAATAAAAATAAAAACAAGTAGCAAAAAATTTTGAAATGTTGTAATTTTGGAGCACCCTGTAAAGTCTGTATTTGTATGAACATAAGTGGAGATCGCGTCCACTTATTTTCATGCGTAAACGATGATATTCATACTCAACTTTCTCGAATTTTTATAAAATAAACCTATGTTTTTGTTATATTCACTCAAAAGATTGTCTATTCTAGTGTGAAAATACAAAAATAAAAATCTAAAATACCTTGATATTATTTTTTTATGAGTATTTTTCTTTACAATGTCATATTTTTTCAAAATGTGTGGGAAAAAATGCTTCTAATAAGTAAAATAAACACGCCAGGGAGTAAGTAAGGTAACTAATATAAAGTTTGGTTATCTAGTTAGCATCAAAATTTACAAGAGTGTCACAGGTTAAAGTTTATATCACAAATTTTAATATCGAAAAAAATCGGCAAATCAGCGCCGACCGCTCGAATTTCTCCGACAGACAGCACCTTTTTGACGCGGCGCGCCGCGACAGCTGAGGGGTTAATTGCAGTTTCGAGATAATAAAACAAACGTTATTTGAAGACTTTTTAACGAATGGGTCTCAAACTAATAGGAAATGTGTACAATGCCGATGCCACTTAGGAAATGTATAAAATATTGTTTAATAAACTATTTAATGCATACATATCCTAGTAAATGTATAATCTTCCTTGGAATTATATATAATTCCAATATCGTATTAGGAAATGTATATAAAGTAAATGATTTCTGTAATAAAACACGTTGTTATTTTTTTTTATTATAGCACTTATTGAGACAATCGGGTAACAGTCTTCGTAAAATAATAATAATATGTTCATATTATCTTACTAATTAACATTTCTTAAATCAACTTATATTCAATCAAATCAAATTTTCATTTATTAAGTAATCAGTCCCCTCGTCCTGCTGTCCCCGTGTACATGTCGCAGTTGGATTGTATAATCCGCCGTATTACAAACGGCCGGCATTTTGTAATATGCCGAAATTCGTCTTTTTCAAAAATTCTACAAAAAGACGGTCGCGAGCCGACGGAGCCCCACGAAGTGGGGCTCCTATTTCTGTATAGTTCTAAAAAACACGAGCCTAACCTAACCCACTCCCTTATCCAAACCAAAAAATTCTGATTACGAATTTTCGGCATATTACAAAATGCCGGCCGTTTGTAATTCGGCGGATTATACAATCCGATTGCGACATACATACCCCTCGTCCCGCGTACCTTCCAATATCTTAGATGTTTTACATTTACGACTGTTAGTTAGGAAATGTATGGATTTCCTAGGAAATGTGTAGGTACTATAAAATAATTTATTTCACACATTTCCGTGCGATTTTAGGAATTACATACATTTCCTAGGAATTTTATACAATGACGGATTACATACATTTCCGTTAACATATACTTACAATGTTTATAATTATAATGATAAATAGGCAGAAAATAAAGGTCTATATAATGTTATGTTATATTATAACCAGTAAATAAAATAAATATTTAATTAAAGTTTATGTGTAAACTGTAATTCGATACAAATGCACTAAGGGTTAGAACAGGATTTTAAAATATGTCTCCGGTATTGGAAACGAAAATTATTAATATTTGTCAAACTGGTTAAATGGTGGTGGAATGTTGTTCCAACACTTATGGCTCTTTCAATTTATGCGTTTCGTATCGGACCGCTACAGTGCCGAAGCTGTGCGTTTGTCGTACGGCGCACGGCCGGTCGTTTGTTTTCGGTTTTCATACAAAATGCACGGTGCGGCAACAGCGCGGCGTCCGTACCGCGAACGCTCGACAGCAGGACGGCAACGTCGCAAGTCCCATAGGGATTAGGGATGTCGGAAATGCAATAAACTATAAAGTATCGATATATATCGAATCAATGTTTTTTGAAAATATCAATATCGATATTGATATTTTTATTAAAAAATATCGATATATCGGTATGATTTGACACAGAATATTTGTGCTCTAAAAATTTACTTTTTGGTCTAATCTAATTCAATCATCTTACATTTCTACGGTACTCAAGTACAGAAATACGCGCGTTTTAAGGTTATAATATATAAGTCAGTCGTGGTAATAATACGGACGGACAGTTGAAATACGGAATAACGGAGGCGTAGTTTTTGTTTATTTTTTTGTTTGATGTTTTTCAACAAGAGCACTAACAGTAATGTTTCTTCGTCATAGTCCATGGCTTAACTGGTGTCAAATAAATTTAAAACAGCACTAGCATACAAACGCACGGCAGTCAGATACGCTTTCAATTTAAGATTTTGGTAACGGACTGCTACCGTACTGCAACGGCACGGCAGCGGGTTATAACTAGCGGCACGGAAAACGTGCGGCAGCGGTCCGATACGAAACGCATAAATTGAAAGAGCCCACAGTGGCATTGTATCGAAAGCTACCCTTGAAAGCTGCTGAGTGGTGCTTGGGTATGGACAGTTTACAGTTTGCAGTCCTGGCTAGGTACCTAGTTTAAGGCACTTCGTTCACCTACCCATAAGAAGCTACAGCAAATGTGATGCTTCCTTGTGGATTATGTATATCTACAGATCACCCATATTTGGCAATCTCGCTTCACCTAATGGCCTTGTCTGTTCAAGCCGAAATGAATTAATTACCTACTGCAAAAATTAAATAATTTAGATTACCTGGAAAAGACAAGGAAAATAAACTTTAAACAAGTGTTCGACCGATTATTACCAAGTAGGTAAATAAATTAATGACAAGACAAGGTAATTAATGCTAATAATTTCCTAAAGAAAACATTTTTTTCAAAATTTTCACATAATAGGTACTTAGGTACTAGACTCAAAAGTTTATGATAAGTCAATGAATGATAAATAGAATATTATGTTTAAGTAAAATGAAGTAGTTTATTTTACAATAAATTAATCTTATAAATTACCAACTTTCATTCTACGGCTTCAACCGTGTGCCTTATTCAATCCCTGTTCCTACCCCTTGAATCCTATTTATGCAACAAAATTGAGATGTCCTTTTTCAACGTAGGTATGTACGTATATCGAAATTTCCGTCAAAATCGGTTCAGACGCGTGCGGGAATACCTATTTTCTCGTGGTCCCACTATTTTCTATTTTGTCCTACTATGACGGAGTAACTTTCGTATTTATCTACAAAACAGAAATGATTTGATTGTTTGTTTGTTTGTATTGGATAGGATCCGAAACTACTGGACTGATTTGAAAAATTATTTCACCATTCGAAGCAAAAATTATACCTACCTGATGAACATAGGCTACTTTTTATAACGGGAAAATACCTACTTCATTCTTATGGGAATCGATGTCGAAATATTTAATTTTAGGCGCATAAAGAAAAAAAACGCAAAGGATCATTCAAAACCTTTTCTACGGTTTAAATCTCAAAACTTTTTGGTTCATACTTCATATAAAGGTAATCTGATAGGATTATTTAGAAAATAAAACAAGATGACGTAGGTAGGTATTTAACTTTAGTTTCGATTTATTATCATTATGATGATTTCTTGATATTCTTAACGACGCGGTTGGCGCAGTGGTAAAGTAACTGCCTACTGAGCCGACGGTCCCGGGTTCGATCCGCGGTCAGGGCAAATATTTGTGTGATGAACTTGATTATTTGTTTTTGGGTCTGGGTGTTATCTATATATGTATTTATAAAATATTAAATTATATTTATCGTCGTCTAGTACCCACAACATAAGCCTTAATTGAGATTACTGTGGGACTAGGTCGATTTGTGTAATATTGTCCTTTAATATTTATTTATAATTTATATATAATTAAATGTGACTAGAAATAATATACTTACTACGGTTTAAGTATAGGTTGTATATTATTTTGTAATCAAATATTCACACAATCTCGCAAGTTTTCCGACAATTCATTTTTCGTATGAAAACGATCAATACACTAGGTACCTACCTAATATAAGCCGCTACAGGAACGCAGTTAGTAATAATTAATAACGGCTTTAACCCATTTACAATATTTTTTATAGGTACTGCAAAGGCAATGAGACTATGTATTAAAAACGTAGTATATTATTAGTCTGTGGTCTGTGATATTATTATTAGTCTGTGTTAAAAACGTGAAAAGTAACGTAAAAACGTCTGTAGTGCCATCTATTATTCGTTCAGCATCGCCAAATCGGAGGAGAATAACTTGTTTATAGTAGTTTCATGAGATGGCGTTGTTTTGAATATAAACTTTTCTGTAAAATTAGTTAAAATCGAGTGAAAATTAAATTAAATAGGTAGGTTCCATTTACAAAAGTATGTAAAAAATTATAAAAAGCAATGAAATTGCAATTAAATCTAATTTTATTTTTTGCTGGTTAAAATGATACACTTAGCGGCATCTATTGGTAGTCGGATGGCATTAATCGTCTTTTGTATGTAATGAACCAGACATGGTATTATGTATTATTTTACTACCTTATTTTTATATCATAATGTATTACTATTAGCTTAATATCTGATTGTATTATTATTATTTGATAGGTACTCGAGCAATAATTTTATAGTAATTATTTTATATGGATTAAAAAAAGAAGTCACTTATTTCATACTTATATTACTTTACAATAAGTCAATAGGCAATGCTTTATGTACTTCATCACCATGAATGCTACCATCAAGGTGTCCATTTCTATTTTCTACCTAGTTACTGTATTGCCTATAAATTGTTTTAATTTTAACGTTTCTCATTTTATCGACAAGCAATCCCTATCGTAAACGCATATCTTGCGGCTGTGTGGTGCTGTATACGTACGTCACTTACAATCTAGTGTGCGAACGAATAGTCGTTCTCAAATTTTTGTGTGATGACACGCACACAACGCGAAGTATTGTTTTTATTTTGTTTACTGTTGTGTGCGTAAATTTGTTATGAGACACCAGGTTTCGTACTCAGCGCAAGCGATTGGCATCTCTCTAGATCTCTATGACTGCCACCTACAGGCTTTGTGAGCACCGTACTATTTTGATACTATGATTGCAATTTTATAATAGTTTTATATGCGTGTGATAGATGGCGCTAATTTTTTTGAATATAGCGCCATCTATGATGCAATTAAATAAATAACTTTATCGTTATACGTACCAAATATTGTTACATTTTGCATACAGATGTCGTTACTTGTATCAATTTTATCTAATACATATTAATTATATTTAACAATTATTTGTTATCAAAGGGAAACACGAAATAAAATTAAGACTTTTAAATAGAAAAATAAGAATAATAATTTAGTTATACTATAATTATTATAAGAGATTGTAATTTGTACATCGCTTGATTTTTATTTTATTTGCATAAGTACTAAGATTTCGTTCTTATTCCCATAAAATAATACAAACACAAAAGTTCAGCACAACAATAATTATCAACATTCTCAAAAAAATATTGGTCTCGGGTAATAATATTGTCACAAACAACAATGTACATAATATAATACCTAATACTTAATAATTATTTTCTATTATTATGTACAAAAGTTTATGAAAAGTTTCTTAAAGTTACCTACTACTGGATTATACTTATATTTTTTATACCAAAAGACCTGGAACAAAGAAACGGAACTGCGCGCTGATAAATACCTTGCTTATGTTTATTTTATTTTATTTTCTTCATTTTACATACTTATAAGTTATGAATATTCATAAAACAAGAAAAAACTATAGTAAATTTATTTTACAATTTGAGACGGGTTAATATGTTGCAAAAATGATTATGCGAAGAATTAGATTTCCTCATTAGGAACATACCAAAAATAACTTCAAACAATGAAATGAAGTATCTACCTATGTACCTACTTATTTCCTGATTTAGTTTTTATACCGCACAAGGCTAACTACCGAACATTTAATATTACATTCTCTTATAAAACATCCTGAGAATCTTGAATAGGTAATGTTTTTGTGTTTGTTATTTTTCATTTGCTATTTTTAAACTATGTTTATCCAATGGCATTGTAGATTTCTAGTAATACCTACTAGCATTAGCTACTATTAAGTATTCTGTGGTAATTGCACAGATAATACACCTAATACCAATTAATGTTTAGAAACCTATATTATTACAAATCAAACTATCTGATCTGCCTCTGACTCTATATTTTTTTTTATTCCTCTGACATCTATATTTTAGGCTTACGGATTTCAATTAATTAGGTAGTATTTCTTATTTATTCTCTAATCTCTAAGGACTCTATCTCAATCCTGACGCAAACCATGAAAGCATTTTTATCGAATTTTATTTGGAAAACTGGGGGCAGAGCTTGGTAGGTAAGTAGCTAATACTTATGTGTAGATAATTATATAAAAAAACAGTAGGTACTTTACTTTCACAAATCCTTGAACATGCCCGCTTGATATAATGTTTACTATTATTTGTTGATTTTTATATGGTTAATATTTTGTAAGTTTGTAAATGTTTTTTTATTATCGACTACCTATGTATTGAGACATAAGTTTGATCTGAAATGATAGGCTATATTATTATTTGTGGATTCATATACAATTCAAGAGCTTGCGCATATAAAAAATAATCCCTAATTCCCTTGGTCACGGCATCAAGCGTGAACAGCTGGATCGATTTTGATATTTTTTTTTATAATATTCCTTGAAGAACGAGGATGGGTCATAGAGACAAAACACAAACATGTACCACGGGCGAAGCCGGGGCGGACCGCTAGTAACTTATAGATAACTAGCTGTTGCCCGCAGCTTCGCCTGCGTGGAAAAGATAAATTTACAAGATACAAATTTTCATCCCCTATTTTACCCCTTTAGGGGATGAATTTTCTAAAATCCTTTCTTAGGGGACGCCTACGTTATGACATCTACCTGCATGCCAAATTTCAGCCCGATACGTCCAGTGGTTTGGGCTGTGCGTTGATAGATCACTATATCAGTCACCTTTGAGTTTTATATAATATATAGATAGATAATTTGTTTTATTTTTAAGGGTTTAAATAAAATTGTTTTCATATGGATTCAAACATATTTATAATATTTATTTACAATATGCTTGTAAATAAGTATGATTGACAGTTATACAGGGTGTAATCGTTAAGTGTGCACAGGCGATTATTCCGTAACTATTACAGATATCAAAAAACTTTAAACTGATATCGAAAGTATTTAACCTAATGAGTAAAATGGCCATAATAAATTTTTAAAAATAAAACGAGAAATATCTAAAAAATTAACTTGAAACCCTCCCATACATTTAGTATGAGATACGAATATCCCATGTACATGGGTTGATCCAAAAGTAATGATAATCAATATTAAACAAGGTCATTACAGTTATAATAATTATGTAGTTCTCTAGATAGTCTTCTAACTAGAAAATATACTTCAATATTTTTTTTCCTAAACTTAAAAAAAAAAACTTTGACTTCATCCACAAAAACCCCTCCACGCGGCCATCACTTCGCTGTCGTCTTAAAATAATTTATTGCTAAGAAAGTGTTTCTTGTGCCGAGGAAAGAGATAAAAGTAAATAGGAGCTAGATCTAAAAAATAGGGTAGGTGTTCAAGCATTTGGAATGCCGATTTTTGAATGGCAGCCATCGCAACTGACGCTTTGTGATCTGGTGCGTTGTCTTGGTGAAACAGCGTTCAGGTCCGCAGTTTGCCATGTCTCTTTTCCTTACTAACCTACCGCAATCTTTTAATTTGGTCTGTTTAGTAAGAGCCCAATAAAGTGGCTACCTTTTTAAAATATTCCACCATAATTATTCCTTCAGCGTCCCAAAAAACTACCGCTTTAATCTAACCTACTGATTTTCACTTTGAATTTCTTCATCGTCACTTTGGAAGCTCGCATCCAGGACATTGATTGTTTTTTGGTTTCAGCATAAACATGGTGAACTCGGGTAACGTCCATGATCACAAAACGTGACAAAAAATTATCCTGATATCATTAAAAATTTAGAAATTTACCCTCTACATGTCGAATCGTTGTTTCTTCTTTTCGTCGCAAAAAATTTTGGCACGCACGGTTCACATTCAAATTAATGTAAATAATTGGAAACGTGGCCTGTTGATATGATTTTTTTGTGATTACTTAGTGAATACATGAGCAAGCAAGAAACATTTATTTTATATTTTTATGTGCACAGGAAATACCCAATTATCATTACTTTTGGATCAACCTTGTACATTTAATATGAAAGATTTTAGCTTTTTCTTTCTTTTTTTGGTTTTCTGCTTTAATTACTTCGCAAATTTGAAGGGAAGTTCATTTAGAAACTGTAAATAGAGCTCCTCATTGTATTGCACAATGAGGACATCACTTCGAAAATCTGCTATGAATACAAAATGTATGGGAAATAAAATGTATGGGAGCGTTTAATGTAACATTTTTGGATATTTCTCGTTTTATTTTTAAAAAATTATTATGGCCATTTTACTCATTAGGTTAAGTACTTTCGATATCAGTTTAAAGTTTTTTGGTATCTGCAATAGTTAAGGAATAATCGCTTGTGCACACTTAACGATTACACCCTGTATATTGCTCTATATTATAATAGTTTAAGTATCCGCTCAGATAATATCAGTAGGTATGTCTGTCTGTCAACACTGAATCCGGTTATAAAGCACTGTGTCGACTCCTTTTCCTATAACCATTAATTATATACTGTTTTGTCAACGGTATGTATATTGTAGTGACAAGTATTTAAACTTGATTAATTTTGTAACTAGGTGCTTACCTCAGCTTTGTCCGGTTTTGGTTAGGAAGAATTTTTGATTTTGTGTCAGTTGATTTCTAATCCCTATATAGAGATTGCAAGGAAACTGAAAATTCATCAAAATACAGAAGAGCTTATCAACAAACACAGAAACAGATTGAATAGAGAAAGACAAAGTAGTAAGTAACAAACAAGTACAATATCGTTAACTTATAGAAATAATACTTACCTATCTACTATTTTTAGCCGAAGC
Source organism: Colias nastes (assembly GCA_907164665.1). NCBI lineage: Eukaryota > Metazoa > Arthropoda > Insecta > Lepidoptera > Pieridae > Colias > Colias nastes. The sequence goes on along the minus strand of CAJQZM010029571.1, from coordinate 60,913 downwards.
TTTTTACTCATAACTTTTATTTCCTTTTGTCGTTTTATCTACATGCTTTTGTGTGTGTGTAGAATGTACCTAGATTGTAGACTATACTTTTTTATACTAGGTAGGTACCTATACTTTTTTTACATAAGACAAAAAGAGGAAATAATAGAAAATAAAAAAGGCTTTTCTCGCATGAACTGCCAAATTATCCTCCACTATTCTGAAATATTACACAAAATTAAACAAATTAAATTAAATTTTGATAAGAAATAATATTTATTCCTACATTTAGGTACTCTGTTCTTTTTACTTCGGCGTTCTTCAGAACATGAATTTCGACTTAAATAGTAACTTTTTATTACCAAGCAGTTAGGTATTTTATGCTTTTGCAAGTCGCCATTGAAATCTGAATCTTAGATGTAATCTGTTTAAGATGACCTCACAATAATATTTAGCGGTGTGTTGAAGCAATATAATGTGTTGTCTTTCTCACGACATTCTGACGTGGTTTAAAAATTATTTTTGTTTAAATATATAAAGTAAAATAAAATGTAATGTTTGTAAGTTCTTAATTTGGAAGTATTTCGCTTCGAACACAAATAATTGTCAATGCAAGTCTTAGCTAGCACTGGAGATTACCTACTAATTGAACTCAATTTCTTTGGATAAATAGATAAAAGTTACTAGGCAGACGTTGATATAGATTTTGTTAGTAAGTCAGGATTCAATTGCTTTACTTCAGGAATACTTGAGAGATAAAGACGTATTTGTGGTAAGGATAATTTGAACTGAAGCAGCAAGCAAGCAGTTTTGAACACAGGATATCTTCTCATAGGAAAATATTGCGTGATAAACATGGCATGTATTTAGGAAGAGTAGAAACAACTTTTCTCTAAAATTTTCGTGAGTCAATTTCGTAATAAATCTTGTGTGTCTATTTCATTGTTATAAATCTTATCACACATAAAGCATCGTGTGTCATTATAAACAAAATTGCAATGGCAATTTAAAATAAATTCGAGTACCTACATTAGACGCAATAAATAGTGTGGGAAAGACCTTGCTACTTCAGATTTTGCCTCTACGAAATAAGAAATTATCTTAATCAAACATGCGGTAACCTTAGCATGACTTTATATACCCAATAGTAACACGTATGTCATTGAAAAAAAAACACCGAGTATTCGCCAGACAAGACTTCTTTGTTACGACTCTAGTAGACGACCTTCGGTTTGATGAACGGCTTTAAGCGAAAAAAACCGCTCGTCCGGTGAATTTACCTAACTTTTTGTGAATGTTTCTTAGAACTGAACCTTAGGTAATGCATTCCAGATTCGTATTATATTCGACTTATAGCTTTTAGACGCCATAATTTTATGTAGATAATGATCTTATAGCGCAAGCTCCTTTTTGACTACCGATGTTAGATGCCTAATTAATTTAGTTTTCGTAGAAATTCACTGTGTGAAAGCCCTGTTTGTTGTTGTGTGCATACTTTAAATGTTTTGTAACTTGTTCGATATTTTTTTTTTATCGGACCAAGAATATATATTAATACACATCATACAATATCATATGGACATTCTTAATTTGTTAATGTATTAACAAATTAAGAATGTCCATATGATATTGAAGAATAACACAAATTTTACACAGTTTTTTTCATGACTAATAAATATAAAAATTCTATTCCGTTTCACCCCAGATGGAACGTGGAAGGAAAGCTTCCTAATAAAATTCGAATGCACATAAAAAAATTGGTCATAAATTATTTTTCCATTATACCTATAATATCTATTCAAATCCCGATGAGCATACATCACAAAGCAAGGACAGCGACAGCGATGGAGCCGGTAAAATTAATTTATTCATTGCAAAATCGTGAGGAGTCGACAGTTTAAATTATCAATCCGCATTAACAAAACATTCTGCATACACTAATTACACACTGTTTGAGAATAAGATTGTTCAGATAATGGTAATTGAGTGTTTGACCTCATCACCGTCAAAGTATATCTAAATCTTAGCTTCGTGACTGTTTACATACACGAAAATGCTGCCATTAAAAAGTGCGGTGCGTTTTAACTTTTAAGTATTATTATAATAAATGTATGTTTATTTGACGTGTGAACTTGGTATAAAAAGCTGTAATAACAATAGTAGATTTTAGGGTTATTGTGTTTTTAATATTCACTATTAAGTACTCCTATCTACCAGGATTTCAGTTTCTTATTGGATAAACTCAAAGATTATTGAGAAGCTTCCAATAAGTGAAGTCCCATGTCCCCTAGTGGGGTAAGGGGCAGATGCATTATACATCTGTTTCACTGATCGATTTTATTAGGGACAAGTAGGTGATCAGTCTTCCGTGTCTTGCCAGACCGAGACATTTTTTTTCTTCGTCTCCACCGGGAATCGAACCCAGGACACCTCGGTTCTACGCTCACGCGTCAACCACTGTACCAAGGCGGTCAAGCTATCCAATGGCCAACAGTAAATGAACTGTTGGTATACCAATAAATGTAATAATATAGAAGAAACAAATATTTCTTCCAATACTCAGCAATAAGTATTTACTACCTACATTTACTAACAAAGAACAATAAAACTATTATTCGAGGCTAACAAACACTAACCCATATAAATAATACGCATATCAACGTTTCCGAATCATTACGCATCGATAAAACCAGACCGCGGGGCAACCCGCAGGCTTTGCTTGTAAATGCCTCTTTATTGCCTTTACACCCACGCTAATTCATAATTATATATTCACCTGCGGCTGATATTATTTGATATAAACTTCATTGACTGAAAATGAGGCCGATTTTATGATAATCAATAATGTACCTAATAGAGGTTGGTATAAGAAAGAAAATCTTGTGATATTTTCTTTTTCCGAGCAGTGTTTGAATGAAGGGATTTTATGTTAACACATAAATGTACGTGAGACAATGTTATTAAAATTTAAACTACCTACATAGCAGACAAACGAGATTCAATAATGGTATTTGGTATGGGAATTAGACTGTCATAATTTAAAAAAATAAAGTAGGTAGAGCCTTCCCCATTGACTTCTTTTCTGGACTTGATAAAACTACATAATATTTTGATTGTACATACTTATTGAAAAATATAAATTACCCGATATGAACCAAATATTAAAACTTAATTCGACTGTACCGCAATAATACCAAAACCTGCTGTCAACATCACTACATAGTATAAAACAAAGTCGCTTTCTGTGACCCTATGTCCCTTTGTATGCTTAAATCTTTAAAACTACGCAACGGATTGTGATGCGGTTTTTTTTAATACATAGAGTGATTCTCAAAGAAGGTTTTAGTATATAATTTATTAGGTTTTAGATGAAGCGGGCGAAGCCGCGGGAGGAAAGCTAGTAGTTTATAAGAAAATAATTTTCTTTATTGCATTTACTCAAAATAGGTAACTACAACATCACGTTGATTAAACAGTTAAAACATAATATCTAAAGTGGATGTAGGTAGGGACAAATATATCAATCATCATAATTATATTTTACATGTTCAGAACTTACAACTTAAACTTAGGATATGTTCAATGTTAATACCAGCTAATCCTTTGTATAAATATCTTCATATTCATCAAAGTTAAGACGATTACATTATAAGCCGAGGCCATCTGTGGTCTTGCAATTTAGTTCATGGAGAGGTTTTGTTATAACATAAGCATACCATATCACAATGTGTGAGCTGTTATATTTAAGGTTAACAACATTCTCGTATCTTCACTTGATTGTATATTATAATCTATATGGACTTGAACAAGGGCGATTAAGACGCTTCATAGTTTGTTGTGGCATGCAAATGATTATCTGTTTGACATTTTATGTAGATTGCTGTGTGGGAAAGAAAAGTGATGAAATGTGTGATTTGAATGCAGCAATGGATTGCTATTTGGATCGGAAAGAGTATAATGACAATTAGTAACATAGAATAAAGACGATGTCTTTTATATAAATGAAATGAACAGGCCCGGCATTCAGCAATAGGGCCATTAGGAACATGACCTAAAAATAATATAAGTAGGTAGTTAATGTTGTGATGAACTTACACACATGAAAGTGTTTTTTCCTGTAAACATACAGTTTACACACAAGTACTAAAAGACTTAATTAGAAAATCAAGTCGATACAAATATTCATCTATAATTATTAATTTATTTAGCTATTTATCTTTGCATATATTGCAATAATGTAAATTGATTCTTATTTGTTTCTATGCATACACGCAGAGGAATAATGTGATAACTTCAAGGTAATGTAACTGCTGACCTTCTGAATGGTTCAAAACTAACTGATAAAATTCTCACGGGCCACTTTATATTTCAGTTGTGAATTTCCTTCAAAAAATATACATTTTTTGAAATAGTGTAAAAAAAACCTCTGAAAGAACTTCTTTTGTGAACGTTCGTTCCCATTTATTTTGTCATCCGTTGCACTCATAATAATGGTCCATTTACATCAAACGAGCATAGAGCTTGAGCTAGAGCAAGAGCATTCTTTCGTGATCTTTTAGTGTAAACGAAATCTCAGTCAGTGTAGTTCAGTATTAGAACATTGAATATTTGACCGCACTAAGAACAACGAAAGGATGCTCTTCGGCCTACGCCTGTTTACACTAGAGAATTTGACATAGTGGGGTTAGAATGAGCATTCGTTAGTTTGATGTAAATGCACCAGAGATACACATAACAAAGGAGAGAAAATAAGTTGAAATAAACTTATTTTTAAGCTATTGCATATCTTCTATAGCGGGCCTTGAGCGCGGGGACCGAATCGAGAAATTCCGTAACGAAAAAACCTCACGCTCCCCACTCCGACGGGCTCGGAGGTGTGGCTTGAAGGCATGCTATGCAATAGCTTTACCGCGGCAGTCCCCGAGTGCCACATGTCTTTTTTTTATTAAAGGATAAACAGGACATAATGTGTAAGTTATACTACAATTTGAATATCTAAACACTCAACTAACTTCACACCTTTCGATCAAAACAATGCATGCAATTATCCTCACCTCACGCAAGAAGAAATGAATGGAAATTTTTTCAATAGCAAAAAGTACATTAAACATTTAATTGCGATGCATCAGAGTTCTCATTAAGAAAGCTTTGATGCACTCGCATTTGCATAAGGCGGTACAATTAGATCATTCTATGTAAATCAATCTATACTGATGACACCAGCGATTAACAGATTTACCTCATAGTGTAGATGCTTTGTTTATTTCTTTATCCCTCAATTATGTAGAGCTTACGTATCTGTAGTAATGACATACTTGGTCGGTTTCACAGGTTTTGGATATGTTCTAAATCACATTCTAAATGAATGAATGAAAAAATGCATGCTCTGTTTAGTATCTTTCAGATAAATTGACAAATAATGTATGAAAATATACATTAAAAAGTGCCAAATAGGCTATCAGGGACACTATCTTTCATAACTTACTACCTAATGTACACAACTTGTCGCACACGTTTATATTTTCAAAACTAAGTCAGACGATTTCTGGAGAATGATTTATCAACGCATTATATTACATCAAGACTTACTACATCAATGTAGTCATTCACTACAATATCCTAGGAAACCTGAGAAGCATTACTCTTGGGAAACATCTGTTTCCTCACGGATCCTCTAGATTATTCTAGTAGCACTATTGTTCTACCATAATTAGTTAGCAGACATTTCTCGCCTTTACTTTCAATTGTAAGGAAGCGTGGTAATCCCATTGTAGGTATGTACCTACAATGGGATTACCACGCTTCCTTTTACCTTTTACATTTGCATATTGTTAAAGCGTTGCTTTGTGTTACAGGGCCGTATTCGAATAGATAGAGGCCCCATTTATATTTCTTCTAAAATTTATTAGCTTGTAAAAGTATTGTTTAAAAATATTGGCAAAACGGCGGCGGCTTTTTAAATTAACATTCTGACAGAGTGGACAGGAACTTGACATGTTAATGATCACTTCTGCTTTGATTCGGAACTTCCACCTCGAATGATTATGAAAGACACAGGAAAATTTTTGTTGTGCGTTAAAATATATTTGCACTTGGGGTAATGAAATTGGTAGTCATGAAGGCTACTAATTTAATTAAATGTAGACAAGCGTATAATTAAATGTTTCCCTAGTTTCTATCTTGTTTCCTATCTCTATGATATTTTGTTTTTTGTATAAAATTGAACGTGATTAATTACTTCTACATAATGTGATAAATTATCATTTTGGCTGTTGCATGAACTACTTACTACATTATCAAACGGTGTCTTAGAAATTTGCGAACTATCCGTGGGGCCTCTAAACGTATATCTAAGAAAATGCAATACTGCGTGTTACTATGATAGAAATCGAGCTTCAAGGTTGGCTGTGTAATAACATTAATTGTACTCGTATTACATGTAATCTGCGCTCAGATTGACGATCAGGATAACTATTAAATTTTATATTGCATCTAGGCGTTATTGGTCTGAGCTACAATGGTACTTTTAAACGTGATTGGAATTGATCGGCTTTTTTATATGAAAAGATTTGTAGAGGCCTGTTGAGGTTATTAAATATGTTACCCGAGTCTTACAAGCACAGGTGTAATAAAATAGGTAATATAAAATATTTTTTATTCCAATACATTGGACTTGGCTTTCCATTTTCGAATATTCCATAATAATTTATCAAATTATAAGGACATATATATCAAACGGGATGTAAGGGAGCACAAAAACACCTCAGTGCTCCAATAGTCAACCTCACCTTCCCGCGGTGCATCCTGTTGAACAACGGACGAGGCTCTGACGACCGACTGATGGCGGTATAACCATCCGAAGCAGCATAACAAAATGTAACAGGACAGCAATGGGCAGCAGCATTGCTGTTTCGAAATGTTATGCACTGCGGTCGCCAACCCGCATGCCCAGCGTGGCGACTATGGGCATTTACCAATTATGGCAAGCTATTCCCAACCACGGCCCCCAGTTCCCGGTAGTTCTACTATTCCCGGCTACGGCGGCGGTCGTGGTAACGGTAGAACAGGGGGTGCGAAGAATCCCCGGGCTACGGTAGGCCGCCAAATCCAACTGACCCTTGCAACATATAACGGACGCACGCTACGGCTCGATGAACACCTTGTGCAGCTCGAAGAGGAGCTAAGAAGTATAAAGTGGCATATTCTCGGTTTATGTGAAGTCCGAAGAGAGGGAGAGGACACCATAACCCTTGAATCGGGTCATATTATGTATTTTAGAGAAGGAGATCGTCTCTCTGAAGGTGGTGTTGGGTTTCTGGTCAACAAAGTCCTCTGTCCCAACATTGTTGAAATCTCAAGTGTGTCGCCAAGAGTTGCGTACCTCATAATCAAAATCTCCAAGAGGTATAGCCTCAAGGTAATTCAGGTTTACGCTCCAACTTCGGCACACTCTGATGAAGAGGTCGAAAGACTTTACGAAGATGTATCCAGCGCCTTGCATAGCACCAAAAAGGCACACTTCAATGTTGTGATGGGGGACTTCAACGCTAAAGTGGGAATACAAAGATGCAGCGAATCGGCAATAGGACCGCATGGTTTTGGAGTCAGAAACCAGAGGGGTCATATGCTGGTCAACTTCCTCGAAAAAGAGGGACTGTATTTGATGAACTCTTTTTTCAAGAAACAGCCCCAAAGGAAGTGGACCTGGCAAAGCCCCGATGGCAGGACCCGAAACGAGATTGACTTTATCATAACGGACAAGAAACGCATATTCAGAGATGTGTCAGTGATCACAAGGTTCAATACCGGCAGTGATCACCGTTACCTTAGAGGCACTCTGAATATCAATTGTAAGCTAGAAAGAAACCGATTGATAAAGTCAATACTCCGGCCCAGTATTCTTCAAACTCTTGCCGAACCTGAAGTTTTTCAGCTAAAGCTAAGTAATAGATTTGCTTCCTTAGAACCCACAAATAATGTTGATCAAAAACTTCAACAAGTCATTGGAATTCTAAGGGATGAAGGCACGAGCTTGTTCAAAATAAAACCCACCGGCAGGAAGTCAAAGCTTTCGCGGGAGACTCTGACCTTGAACGAGCGACGCGATAACCCACACTCAGCTTTGCCATCTCAAAGGATACTAAATAAGAAAATATCCAAGATGGTTCGGCGCGACCTTAGATCCTACAACACTCTTGCGGTCGAAAAAGCAATCGAGCAAAATCGTGGATCGAAAGTGTTCGCGCAAAATCTTGATAGGTCCTATCTGACAAAGCTGACCGCATCCACTGGGAGCGTCTTGACATCAAGACCGGAGATTCTCGCGGAGGTTGAACTCTTCTATGGCCGCCTGTACACCTCACAAACACCCAAGCCGGCACCATCAAATAAAGATCCCAGATCCACCTTAACTCGCCACTATACCGATGAGCTTCCCGAAATCAGCCTAGACGAATTAGAGTTGGCCCTAAGACAACTTAAAAACGGAAAAGCCCCAGGAGAGGACGGAATAACCACGGAGCTTATTAAGGCAGGTGGAGCTCCTGTCCTAAAAGAACTGCGGGACCTATTCAACTCTGTTCTCTTTACTGGGAGAACTCCGAGGGCGTGGAGCGAAAGCGTCGTGGTGTTGTTCTTTAAAAAAGGGGATAAAACCCTCTTAAAGAACTACAGGCCCATATCGCTTTTGAGCCACATCTACAAGCTGTTCTCAAGGGTCATCACTAACCGTCTTGCACGAAGACTCGATGAGTTTCAACCTCCGGAACAGGCTGGGTTTCGCAGCGGTTACAGTACCGTAGACCACATCCACACTGTGCGGCAGATTGTGCAGAAAACAGAAGAATACAATCAGCCCCTGTGCATTGCTTTTGTGGACTACGAGAAAGCCTTCGACTGCATCGAGACTTGGTCTGTTCTGGATTCCTTGCAGCGCTGCCAGGTTGACTGGAGATATATCGAAGTGTTGAGATCTCTGTACGATGCCGCAACCATGTCCGTCCACATCCAAAATCAGCGTACCAAGCGTATCCAACTACGGCGAGGGGTGAGACAAGGTGACGTTATCTCACCGAAATTGTTCACCAACGCGTTAGAGGATATGTTTCGTTCGCTGAATTGGAAAGGACGAGGCATCAATATCAACGGCCAGTACATCTCACACTTACGATTTGCTGACGACATTGTCATTATGGCTGAATCGCTGCAAGAACTTAAACAGATGTTGAACGACCTAGCTGTGTCCTCCTTACGAATCGGTCTCCGCATGAACACAGACAAAACAAAGATAATGATCAACGACCGTATTTTACCGGAGCCGATAGTAATAAACGGAGTCCGCCTAGAAATTGTTCAGGAGTATGTATACCTAGGGCAAATGCTCCAACTAGGTAAGAACAATTTCGAAGGCGAGATCAACAGGCGGATACAGCTGGGTTGGGCGGCATTTGGTAAACTCCGTCGAGTCTTTTTGTCGCCACTACCACAATGCCTTAAGACCAAAGTTTTTAATCAGTGCGTCCTACCAGTTATGACCTACGGAGCCGAGACGTGGACACTGACAGTACGACTGGTCCACCAACTTAAAGTCGCTCAGCGTGCTATGGAGAGAGCTATGCTCGGTATTTCTCTGAGGGACCAAGTCCGGAACGAAGTAATTCGCCAGAGAACGAAAGTTACCGACATAGCTCAACGGATTAGCATGCTGAAGTGGCAGTGGGCCGGTCATATGTGCCGCAGAACGGACAACCGCTGGGGCACATATGTACTAGAGTGGAGACCGCGGCTCGGTAAACGTAGCGTAGGACGCCCTGCTACACGGTGGAGTGACGACATCCGCAGGGTTGCTGGTCAAAACTGGCGACAACGCGCAAACGACCGGGCTCAGTGGCGTGCCATGACTGAGGCCTATGTCCAGCAGTGGACAAGTGTAGGCTGACAATGATGATATATCAAACAACACAGATAGGTAATTAGCTTATCCAATGTTGATAGAAAACTGCGCAAAAAATGTTTATTTCACTTGAAATACATGTTTTTTACCAAAGTAGAATAAATTATTCATTAAAAATTTTCCAACAATTACTACATAACAATAAAAACATCCACTTACTTCCTTCGATACTATCGCACTAATAGGAATAAATTAACGATTAATTTAATGTTAACATCGCCTGAAAATAAGGAAGCCTAACAACCACTATATGTTAAACCTTTTTCCCGTTCCAAAAGTATGATAATTGATTGATTTAAGTCAGTACTGGGGGTCTAATTAAACTGGTCTAAGTATAAATGATAAACGATCTACATGACCTCCTATGTGAAATTAAATTCGATACATTAGTTGAGGAAGTGTGTAATATGTTTTTATAGCAGACATCGTAATGGTTGACAATTGGAATGCAGATAATTGCAATAGATTCTTGCAAGTTTTTTTTAGATTTTGACTAATGAAGCGCGTGTAACTTAGTTTATTTATGACTTTGTTTCTATATAAGCTCGATGGCGTCATGGCTATTTAAGGACTAAGGACTTGATTATTAATAGATTTCAAATTAATAAAACCTTCAAATATTTTCACAACTTCGAATTTTCTTAATTACTTATGGAAATACTTTTAAATACTTTTGCCTTGCTAAACAAAAATTACTCGTAACTTTTCTGGGAGAAAGGTCTCTAGAAAAGACTCTTCCTGTTTCTTAAAAGATTTCATAATTTTTATTAGCCTACCGTTAGATTGTATTTAAAACAAGTAATATTATAATATCTATAACACCTAAATTCTCTATTTTAGCACATTACAGCTTTCAAAGACAAAAATTAAATTTCTAAACTTAACTAACAAAGAGCTTTGCTATAATCATTCAACTATCACTACATTGTATAAAACAAAGTCGCTTTCTCTGTCCCTATGTCCCTATGTATGCTTAAATCTTTATAACTACGCAACGGATTTTGATGCGGGTTTTTTTAATAGATAGAGTGATTCAAGAGGAAGGTTTTAATATATAATTTATAATGTTTTAGACAAAGCGGGCGAAGCCGCGGGCGGAAAGCTTATAGTTCAACTATAAATATCTATTTAATCTAGTTCTATTTAATCTATTTACCATGTACATATCGTTCTAATAACCACAATTAAACGAATACCAAACAACAAACTGGATAAAAACGCATAATCAAAACGAGAAATTCAAATAAAGTTGCAGTTTTTATGTGGAGCAGGATTATTAGAATTCAATATCATTGTTATGCTGAGACATTCATTTGTATAATTATGCCGCAAAAATGTACGTGGCACGTTTGTAATTATGTTAATTTGAATAAATACGATTGATATTTTTGAAGTGGACAACACATTTACAAGCATTTGTGTTGGTATATATTTTTGTTTACGAAATTATAAATTACTGTATTAAGCGAAAAAAGGACTACACGGATAAGCTTTACCAATTCGGTCGCCTATGGACTTTTTACTAGGCTCTCTATGCATTGCGACCGCCTCCTTGTTACAGTGGTTGACGCATGAGCGTAGCACCGAGGGGTCCTGGGTTCGATTCCCGGTGGAGACGAAGAAAAAAAAATGTCTCGGTCTGGTAGGACACAGAAGGCTGATCTGATCACCTACTTGTCCCTAAAGAAAACCAATCAGTGAAACAGATGTATAATGCATCTGCCCCTTACCCCACTTGGGGACATGGGACTTCAATTTTTCTATGCATTGCTGTTATTTGTTTCAGTAATAGTTAACGATTCTAATTTCTGTCGTAATTTTTTTTGCTTAACTTAGTTCATTTTTTTATCTCATTTACTCTTACACATATATTAATTTAATGTAATTTTTAATGTATTATTTAAAAATCATAACATATTGCTCTAAAATTAAATCAATTTACAATTTCAATTAATACCACATAGCTTATGTACTTCAGCAAATAAATTTAATTTCAATTTATTTGTAAATAAGGGTTACAGGTGCCTTATCGTCCTTTAAACATAATTACAGGCTTTCTTGCAAGCCTTTATGTCTTATTTACATTGTTGCTTAACCATCGTGATCACTCCTACTTCGACTTCTCAAGTAGTTGTATGCATTTGTGAAGAAAATTATTGAAGTGAAACTTCTTTATCGGGGTTGGAAAAAAATTTAGGGTAACATTTTTTCGTTACGCGTGACATTTTTCCGTTACGCGCCATCTTTTTCTTATCCCTACCACGCGTGATTCGACGTATTTCTGTAAAGTTGCATATAGTAAATTATTTTTTGAAAAATAAGGTCATAAAGAAGTTTCACTTCTTACGTGTGTACACTAGTACACGCACACATTTTTTTTTATTAAAAGTTTGGTGAATTACTTATGAAATAAATATGTAGAGTTAATTCATTTTGTTTTTGCTCTTACATTTTTGATGAAATTTAGTAGCGACATATTTTAAGATTCAATCCCTACTATCCACTATCTATATACTAATATTATAAATGCGAAAGTAACCCTATGTGTCTGTCTGTTACGCTTTCCCGCTTAAACCTCTCAACCGATTTTGATGAAATTTATTTATTTATTTATTTATATTTAAGATTTTCCAACAAAGGATACAGTCTATATTATTTTACATTGCTTACAATTGAATACAATATGGTCTACTGCACCTTCAATAACAGGAAAATACAACATTACATTAAGTTAAATTCAATATGTCAATTTGCTGAAAAATAATATATAATTACTAATTTTTTTTATATAATAATAATTTTAAATTTTAATATAATAATATTTTGAATGTCAAAGTGCTTAATATTTTAGTCCAATTAAATTCATTACAATTCATTCAAATTTTAGACATAAATAATATATTTAATAAGAAGATAAAGAGAACATATTTTTATCACTCATTACAGACTTTGAGGATTAACGATTTAAATTTCGTTAATGATTGACCGAAGATGTCTATGTCTCCCGAGATGCCCGTGAACTTAATATACTCGTGGGAGAGTCTCACGATGGGTGAATTTTTGCCTAGATTTGTCCTGTATGAGGGCGCACTCAGGAGGGAACGGGGTTGACGAGGGACTCTAGACGGTACATTAATACAGAGCCTACTAAGTAATGCAGGACAGTCGAGACCGTTGTTTAACAATTTGTATAAGAACGAAAGATCAGCTATAGTGCGACGCGATTCGAGAGATGTCATGTTAAAGTGTTTTAGCCTGCCTTCATAAGAGCTTATAGATCTTACGATACCAGCACGATAAGCAAGGTGTCGTACATTAAATTTGGCACAGACAATCTTTAGACCCTGAGAAAGAACATAGGCTTTTATCAAAACACCACGCGGGCGGAAGCTAGTAACAAATATAAGTTATTAATTTATGTGTGGAAGTGGAAAGGAAGTTTAATTTTATTTATGTTCAATATACGCGTGTGTAACTACAGAAAAAGCCTTTTTATGATGCCAATGGCTTTGATTTCATTATCATTTCAGCCTACACCACCAATTAATTTTCAAGTCAAAGTTTTTGCAACATAAAGATTATATTACTGTCGTATTTTAATAAACGTTATAAAAGTACTAATCGTTGTTAAGATTTATTAATACTGTCAACGTTTTGTCCATTGCTAAGCACAGTTAGAGTTGATTGATATCCGCTGAACTGGACTGGTTTCATTGTTGGATACAATTTCTAGAAATAATGTCTTAATTTGCTGCCTTTTAATGGTATTTATGATTTATTCCTGATAAAAAGTAACTGACGTTTCAGGATTAACGGTTTAATGAGAGTATAATATGGATATAAAGGATGAAGGTAGAATGAAAAATTACGTACGATCGTAGCAAAAGTGGGGTGTTAATTTTGACATAATATTTTTTTATGGAAATAGAAACATTATGTCGTTAACTTCACATCGAAGGTGTTCAATTTCAACTGCAATTTCTTTTATACTCTTTTACCGATTTTTTTCTTTTTTTTTTCTTTACAGATATTTATAAAACTCTTTGTTCATATGTATGTACGTATGTAAGGATATGAATACACATACATATACATTCAAAGTGTAAGTTTTATGTTCTCGACTGTTAATTTTCTTAAACAGTGTCCTCGATATTAATCCATACTAATATTATAAATGCGAAAGTAACTCTGTCTGTCTGTCTGTTACTCAATCACGCATAAACTACTGAACCAATTTGAATGAGATATTTTGATACCCGAGAAAGGACATAGGATAGGTTTTATCCCGCAAATCCCACGGGAACGGGAACTATGCGGGTTTTTCTTTGACTGCGCGGGCGATGCCGCGGGTGGAAAGCTAGTTTAAAATAAGAAGCGCTGCAGAAAATATTTGAATTCATATATTACTAGAAAACTGAAAACCATATACTTAATTAGATGTTATTTCAAAGTTATTTTAGATACAAAATGCCGCTGCAATTAGCACATAGCCAAGGCTTCTGATAAAGGAATATATAAAACAACAGTCTCCACACATAAATTATATTTATACATACATCGATCATCGCATTTTATTTGTATGAGTGTGTATTAAAGATGAGTATCGATACAAAAAGAGAAATGTATCCCAATTAAGAACGCCTGCATCCGCTACTATAATGAACGGTCACTTGACAAAATCATGTTTTTCTTTACATTCGTATTGAAAATGTATCGAGAATTTGCTATTAATATAACGACATTTATTGAGTATGAATGTGATACTGTCCAATGTTTAATTATTATTTTTAATGTGTGAAGGATAATATGATTAGAAGACTGAAGAATAAATTATTGAGTGAGTCTTTTTGGCATGGCTAGCTTGGGACTAAACCTAGAACATTTTTGAGTTTTTGATGAATATCGAATTATTTGTGTAGAAAAGTAGATAGACAAGCTGGTAGATCAATCTTTTGCTTTAAATATCCTAGCTTTTTTTAGATTCTTGCTATGGATGCTCATCCATAAAGCGAATCTTTTATAAAGCGACCGCGAAGATATAATTATTTCCGGTTAATATGTGTTTGTGTCTTAATTAAATAAACATGTTTCTAATAGAAGCTGTTCTATAATTCTGAATACAGTCTACTCGCAAATAAATCAAATATAACCTTAATAAGTATAATAAAAACATAATCGCACCCGTTCCTGACTTGCACCACTTCCTAATTCAGTTTCCGATGGCAAAATGTACCGTTACCATACTGGATGAGCAGGTTTTGTACTGTTCATATAATTGCAGTTAATTCTGTACTATCTACTGAAGATATTCGATACAGGGAATGCGACAAAATGTAGTGCGCGTTTCGAGTCGCATGTGATTAATGGCATGATGATTTTTGGACGTTAAGGGTTCACACTGAGAAAGCAACTTGAGTTTTTGCAGATGTTATTTAATAAGTTGGTCCCCCCTGAGTGAGCAGCCTTCCGAAGCATTTACTGCGCGAAGCAACTCGGTCAGTGCGTTGGATCCGACCGGAAGCACAACGCAAGACCTAATTCCTAGACCCTAAAATATTTTCCAATCCTAAAATAGCTCTTAAACCTGAAATCTCTATTTTTGTTCCATATTGCCTGCTCTTAATATATTCTCGTTTCTTATAAAAGGATACGAACATAACAAACTATATGACATTAATTAGTAGAAACTCCGTTTCAGATCTCTTTAATCTAATTGGCAAAGCTATTTATCTCCTAATTCCGACATTAATTCGTTAATATTAATCGTTAAAATTTATGCAATCAATATTGATATTAATATCACTTGCAAATAAAATAGATTTTTGAATACCAAATATATTAATTTCAATTAATAATAGTTTAAATGATTGGCTCTTACGACACGCATTTTATGAAACATCATACAAATTCTTTAGAATATTACGTAAGTGTGTGAAGGTCTAAGATGATTTATTACAATGCCAAGGTATTTTATAGATTCTTCTTAATATCATAAAATATTTATGGCTACGATTAGTCAATCAAGTGGGTAAATTAATATTTAAAATTATATAAAATTTTAACATCCGAGTTACTTTTTAAATGAATTTAACATTTACATTTCCTTGAGTAATAATAATTAAGCTACGCATTTGATTTATGTTTACTTCAATACTGAGACAATTACCTGTTTTGAATTTTTTATAAATATGATCATAAATGTTATATCCGAGGTGAAAAAAATAGGAAACAATTTGTTAAAAATATTTAACACCGTAATTATTACTACTTAATTTATTTATTAATTTTCATCAGACACATTTTCCTCAATTCAAACAATATTCATTCATAAATGTGATATAATCAAATTCAGTGATAATTTGTGTATTCATATCGAAAAAATTGAGGATAAATAATCATTTACATTACATGATTTTAATTAAACATAAAATCGCTAATTTTTTCCATTATTCATTAATATGTATAGGCTTACGTCCAAAACAGCGTAAGATTATCACCACTTTTTTTACTTTTAATTTTTAATTTTATTTTTATTAAAAGAGTCGCACATACATTGGTCGAACGGGTATTAATATAGGGCTAGTTTTGAACAGGACACAGGTGTGCTAGGCGTGGGAGAGAACCTTGGTCTTGAACTACGAGTTACTTTTTTATCAATTTGCACGCTCACTTTTATAGAAGAGGCTTTCGTTTAAACTGTTCATCTTACGAATAAAAACAATGTGCCTTATTTTATTATATTACTTTTGTGGAAATTAATAGCGGGGAATGTTAAGTAATTGGTGATCAGTCTTTTCTGTGTATTTTTTGCGTAATTATCGTGGATTCGCATCTTTTGAAAATACAAATATATTTCTGGCGGGTTTGTCGAAGGGACTGTTATGTGTTTAAAGCGAAATTATTTTCGAATTATTGTTTTTTGGACTTCTTATTGATTATTTATAACTATCCGATGGGTGCGAATTCCACTTTGTATCCATTTCTGCGCCAAAATATCATCTATATTATTTTTGCTCTATAGCCTTCTCTATCATACAATTCCATTAAAATTAGCGAAGCTCTTCCAATCTTTCTTTCAAGGAGTTCTCAGTTACTCCAAAAAACAAAATGACCTAATACAAATAGATCGATAGAAGTAAAAAATCTGAGCATTTTTTACAAGGATTGAGCTTTTACTTTATACCTACAGGCAAAAAATATTTTAATCGTCGCCATCATTATCCTTGTACATACAAATCGACGTAAGAAATGCAGAATTTTTGACTGTTTATCTGTATGAATGTAAAAAAGTTCTGCGTGGATTTACTTCAAATTTTACATGATCATTACTAACAGGTCAGGTCAACATAATCTATCATCACGCTAAGACCAATAGGAGCCGAGTAATGCGGGTAAAACCGCGGGGCACAACAGTAAAAAATAAAACAAATACCACGAGATACAGCACAATGTATGTTTTCTATTAGCTCGCGTGATCCCCTGGTTAATTTTTGTACTCTTAAATGAAATTATCAACTTCCCTCCATTAGCTTGCCACTCTTTTGCATTCAGTTAATTACCTAATAAATTGCTTAAGTAATCGGTGTTAATATATTTAATCGGCTCTCTTAATTATTTACACGGTACACTCGCAAATGAACCCAATTTTACGGATGTTTTTAAAATTGGTCGGATCAGGTTTCGAGATTTAATATCTACAATTAGACAATTGGAGTTTAGATTTGATGATATAACAGCTTACAATGTCAAGCAATCTTACTAATATTATAAATGTTTGTGAGTATGTATAGATGTTTGCTACTCTTTCACGCAAATGCTACTGAAGCGATTATAATGAAACTAGCGACCCGCCCCGGCTTCGCACGGGTGAAATGCTGATACTAAATACACTACAGAAAAACTGTGAACGTTGTAGGTATATAAAAACATAGCACGGCTTTGCACGGGTATAAAATATATAGTCGGGCGGCCGGCCGCGCGGTACCGCCGCAAACGCTACGTCCCGCAATTTTTAAATCTGTAATATCTTCGAAAATATTCACTTAAATCATACGGTGTAAAGGGCCATATAGATCTATATTAAATGAACAATGTATTCAAGGTATTTAATTGGTTAAGGATTAATGCTGTATTGGTTAAAATCGCTTCGAAAATTAGCCATTATTTGTCGTAAAAAGTAAATGACAAAAAAAAGTTATTGTGGGTTATCCATAAGAGATAGTGTATAATACTTAGTACATTATTTTGATAAAACTCGTAGGGTTCAGCCTGCGTTTGCAATGTAAGCGGAAAAAATGTAATTTTTTACGACATCACATTAGAAACCTCAAAAATAACAGTACTTCTCCACTATTTAATGGGTGTTATTATACATATAGACCTTCCTCTTGAATCACTCTATCTATTAAAAAAAACCGCATCAAAATCCGTTGCGTAGTTTCAAAGATTTAAGCGTACAAAGGGACATAGGGACATAGGGACATAGGGACAGGGAAAGCGACTTTGTTTTATACTATGTAGTGATTTGACACACCCATAGATTACCCATAGACACCCACACCCTTGGATTAACACATAGGATAGGTTTTATCCCGGAAATCCCACAGGAACGGGAACTATGCGGGTTTTTCTTTGCAAACGCTGGCGAAGCCGCGGGCGAAAAGCTATGTGATTGCATAAATCTTTTAAGATGTAGTTTTTATATTATTTGATAAACAGATAAATAGCTTTAAATCCAATGCCTTTTCTCCTGAGATGAATCGATAACAAATATATCGTTTACATCTCTTGTCTTCCAACGCCACAATTTTCACATTTTTAACAAGTTTTTCTTACACAGCAACAATGTAAGATATTCCTTATAAATTTTAACTGTTTTTAAATGCTACCCATTGAATGTAAAGCCTGTATTGCATGGAATCTGGATTCCTTAAATTTGTTTGTTTTTAACGCCGTAAACCTGCCTCTTACCGTTAAGGCTTTATGCGTAGTAATCTCGCTATAGTTTATTTAATTTTATTTTTATAGAATGATACTACTTTTAACCGACATTCCGAAACAAAAGGTTCTTAATTTGAAGGGATTTTGTTTATAATAAGAATTCGTAGTAGTAGTTTTATGTTATAAATAGAAGAATAATAAAAATATTCATAGTCAATTCGATTTGCATAAAATAAAGTCCTAAAAACAATAATATAAGATATAGATGAATTATTTATTCAATTCTTCTTCCCATGAAATTATTGAAAAACGAACTTCTTACTAAACTAAATTATTTTTTTAATTGGATAAAATATACAGTCGTACCAGAACTTAAATACTCGACAATTTTCTCGTTACTTATATTTTTTTAACAATTATATACCACCGACAAAATTTGCTAAACATAAATTAGCGACTGTTAACAAACGTTAAATAAAATACGAAATAAGTGACTAACCAATAACCTAGGCAAAAAGCCATTAGCGAAATTAAAACGCAGAAAAATTAAACTTAATACTACATCTGCTGATTGGTACAGCTATCTACATCTTATCGGTAAATTCTGCCACCTGGCTATGTATATGTCGCAGTCATCTAGCTGAATCTGTTATTTCATTGAATGACTAGGCCGAACGTTGATTTAACAAGCGTCAACTACAACGTTCAACTAGTTAACGGATTGTGAGCCCTTTGAACAGAGCGGATATAACGTTCAGAGATTATAATATCCTGAGAATATAATTTTTCCAAACGTCCACAAGAAGACGGTTGCGAGCCTGTGTAGTTATAAATATAATACAACGAACCTAAACTAATCCAAACCCTTATCCAAACTATGCTAAATGACGTTCAGTCAAGTAGTTGAACATTAAACTACTTGACGAGCTGTCCTTTAGTCATTCAATTCGTTATTCAATGAACGCGCTAGTCATTCAATCAAATAGCAGATTCAACGAGATGACTGCGACATATACATTCGTGGGAAAAAACGCCTCCACCTGTGCCTTGTGACAATCCGAGGCGCAATTTATGGATGCTGCCTCTGGACTAACGGGACTCGGGTATTAAAGGAATTGTTTTGTTCTGTTCTTTACTGTTTATTACTTCGATAAACAAGTACACATTGGTTCTTGTTGATGAGTTTTCTAATTTTTTAATCGGTTCATCTGTATGATGGTAATATTGAATTGGCTGTATGAGTTTTTTGTTATTATTAATCTAAACATGTACTTATTTAAATTGCGTAAAGTTTTATGGCTTATATTTATAGTCGATAGGTAGTAAATAATAACGAAGTGTCTAGTCGTCCGCTAAACGGATGAATAAAATAAATTAGTCGTCCGATTACCGGATGAATAAAATAATTTAATCGTCCGATTACCGGATGAATAAAATAATTTAATCGTCCGATTATTCGGATTACTAGATAACCTTTTAACACTAAAGCTAGTTGGGTTGGACTAAAGCAAAGGGGGCGCAGGACTTAGAAAATTTTTGATGGAGTTGGTGTCATTATAACACCTATTTATTATAGTTTTATCGTAAAGATTACGCTAATATAAGCATCTTTTATAGGAACAACTTTTCTCTAAAATCAAAAATGGCCGAGATATTCGCCCTCAATTCGTTAGGTTAGGTTTAGGTTAGGTTAGCCTTTAGGTTAGGTTAGGTTAGGTTTCTTAAAAAAAACTACACAGAAATAGGAGCCCCGCGAAGCGGGGCTCCGTCGACGCGCAAAAAAAAAATCAAGTTTTGGTTAGGTTAGCCGTTAGGTTAGGTTAGGTTAGGTTTCTTAAAAAAAAAACTACACAGAAATAGGAGCCCCGCGAAGCGGGGCTCCGTCGACGCGCAAAAAAAAATCAAGTTTAGGTTAGGTTAGGTTAGATTAGGTTTCTTAAAAAAAAAAAACTACACAGAAATAGGAGCCCCGCGATGCGGGGCTCCGTCGACGCGCAAAAAAAAATCAAGTTTAGGTTAGGTTAGCCGTTAGGTTAGGTTAGGTTAGGTTAGGTTAGGTTAGGTTTCTTAAAAAAAAAAACTACACAGAAATACACCGTCGACGCGCAAAAAAAAATCAAATACCTACGTGTGCCCTCCTCCCCCCTCTCCTCCCCCCACAAAAAACCTATAATACGTGCGGCAGTTCTCTAAAGAAACCCCGATAACCTAACTATATAGATAAATAGATGTTATCGGACGATTAAATTATTTTATTCATCCGGTAATCGGACGACTAATTTATTTTATTCATCCGTTTAGCGGACGACTAGCACTGTCCAAATAATAAAGAAGTATAAAAAATATATTAGAATAAATTCTCTAATCTTACTATAATATTTCGTCCTCCCTTGCAGCTTTGCTTAATCTGAAGCTAGATGTCTCTTGCTTTATAGTTTAAAAAAAATATTACAAGAATCTATACAAATCTTGATGCTTTCTCCATAGGTAAACAATCGACATCCTCTTTGATACATTTCTTAAATTAGAGTACGTAAAATCTGATTACTAAAGAATACGCGTAAACAAATCATCTAATCTTCCAACCGCAAAACAAACAGATAATAGGTACCCAGTTAATTAAAACAAAAACGTAAACGCTATCCTGCCCTCGAAACATCGATCAAAATAACATGCAGTTTTCAGAGTATCCATCCGCTGAGCTACATACACTTAATTACGTTTTTTTATTAACTAGTGTCCGCCCTGACTCTGTTTGCTATAGTGTAACTAGCCCGGCCTTCGTTTTCTATAGTTTAGTATACATGTGATTGACAGACGGGCAAGTTAATTAGAATTTACCCTGTTATTATTATTGTATTACTTAAAGTAATGAAAGGTTTACTGCGTTCTACTTGATTAAAGCAACAGATGGAAAGTAATGCGAATTAATTAATAAGTAGTTTGTGTCTAATAAAGCTTGTTATATACAGGATCTAATGAAAAAAGGAGATTGGTATAGGTACATGAAAAAGTTCACAATTAAAAGTAATTGATCAGAAATGAACGAAGGGCAGTGGTGGCTCAGTGGTGAGACCTCGGACTTCGAATCGATAAGTCCGGGATTCGAGTCCATGCGAAGGGGGAAATAAATTGATTTTTCAGTTTATCTGCGCATGTTGTAACATCACCACTGCTCGAACGGTGAAGGAAAACATCGTCAGGAAACCGAAATGTCGAAGAATCAAAAGTTCGACGATATATTGTGACATCCCGCACTTGGCCAGCGTGGTGGATTATGGCCTGTACCCTCATAGGAGGCCCGTGTCCCAGCAGTGAGAACCTATATGGGTTGATGATAATGATGATGATGATGAAATGTTTTCGTTGAAGGTCAGTATATGCTGCTGAATATCATTGATGATGTTTGTGTTCAGTATCAATCGTTAAATATATCCACTCATGAAATTGACAAACCACTTTTACTTAATTACGTGCATAATAAATACTTAACAATAATATCGGAGATATGTAAAACCTATTGAATACAAAATATTTGTGTACGACAACTTTAATTTACGATTTTGGATAAAAAAATTAAAAATGTAAAAAAAAATAAAAAAAAAATGTTAAAATTGAATTAGAATCTTACGAACACGAGCAAACAAATAATATGAAAACGGCAATTAATATCATCCGCTGTTAATTATTATAATTACAAGCATGTGGTTTTAATATATTGTAAATAGGCAAAGGTGTATTCAGTGGGCTAATCATTTATACGTGTATATACGTGCTTATACGTGTGTATTGGTACAATATTCTAGACCGGAACTGCAGATGTAAAGCATCCGGTGTCATCGTTAGCGATTGACGTATAGACTGTGGATATAGTGATAAGCGACGCGGTTTTTTTTTTTATATTTGAGCATTTTGTTGATATTATTATGTTCAGATTCTCTAGATTGTTTTTTTTTTGTAATGTACGTTGTGCTTTAGTAGATATATTTCTCATATTATTCATGATACCTAACTATTTTAAATATCGAGGAAACAGTTTAAATTTTAAAATATGTAAAAAAAACCTTAGTAATGTTGGAGACTGTCGCTGTTATTTAACTTTTAAATGAAAATTAATTAGTTTAAATAAGTAAATTGGTCAAAAATATATAATTGTACAATAAATTGCAATGACGTTATATAATATTTAGCTTTTGCTTATATCTTAGAATGCATTAGTATTTCCTACTTAAATGTTGTTTTAAATATACAATGACAGCCTTTAATTTATTTCCAAATTGATATTTTAAATAAATTGTTTGTTAATATATTTTCTTATAATCCCGTTATAAGGACACATTTATCGATCTTAATCTAAATGTTAATTTGCGACAGTTTTGGGAAGATTAAATTGAGGTCATATATTATGATAAATTACTATTCATAATACAGGATGTTTATCGACTAATATCATAGTTTCGCCCACTTAATGATTAATAGATTTTTATGAGTTAAAAAATGCATTTTAATATCGTTATACCTAATCGCAAATGAAAATTAATATCATTAGAAGTAAGTACTAATAATTCGCAAGAAAGGAAATCGCTTATTCGATCGACGATTTATTCGACGGTGTAATAACAATATACTTACATGGAAATACACAAAATATTACATACAGGGTTGTATATTTAACTGATTAATGATTATGTAATATAATATACCACTGTTGGTATATTAAGCTCAAAGGAGGTTATAGTTTTGCATACGCTGAGTACGTAAAAAATACTTATAAAATTCCAGACGCATTTTTTATTCAAATAGATGAATTCTTAAAACTCTATGTGTACCGTGTACACTGTACACCTCATAGACAAAATTCTCACATTAGAGAAGCGGTATATGCCGGCTGCGCGAAGCTGGAGAAAAAAACATGAATTTTCAGGAAAAATTTAGCAAAAAATTTGCGTGTATTTTTTACGTGATCAGTGTATGCAAAACTACAAGTCCCTTCGCGCTTAGTATACCAATAGTGGGACACCCTGTATAATTAGTTACAGTTTTTTTTTTCAAATAGAAAATAAAATATGGGTCTTTTTTTTGTCAGTTGTGAATAGTAAGTGTAAAACCTCGGTGCGTATTTCCAAACTATACAAGGCCAGCACGCAACGGTGTGAAACTAATCACGTATAGTTTGGAAATAACTTTTTTACAAAGTTCTTCCAATCTATACAACAGTAGTACGCAAATACTCGCGTATACTTTGTAGTGAAGTAAGTAAGAATAGCGCTCCAAAACATACAGCGCCAGTACGCATGCGGACTAATCGTGTATGTTTCGGAGTAAGCGCGGCGTCTTTCCATTGCTCGCGTTTATATTATTGTATTGCTGTTTTTAAATCTATGATATATAGATATAGATATATGTACTATTATGTGTATAGTTTGTATCGTGGATGCTTGCGTCTTCGTTCCCGACTATATTACACGACTTACTTACAATTGACAATAGTGCTAAAAAGTAAAAATCTAATAAGTCGGTTGCGAGGCGACGGAGCCCCGCTTGGCGGGGCTCCTATTTTTCTGTAGTTAAAAAAAAACACGAACCTAACCTAACCCAAACCTTTAGGTATCTGTTACCTATTTATTTGCCTAAGATTACCTAATAATAATATTTTTATTCCATATTTTACTGAATCAATAATAATCAAGAAGAATAAAAGTAGATAGATGTAGCTGTGTACATGATTGATTACCTATATACATGTTTATTATTTCGTTCAAGCGTAAGTGGTAAGTCGTAGTACATTTAGTAGTACATATTTTGCGTACTGATCGTGTATAGTTTGGAACGAAGACGCAAGCATCCGCGTTACAAAGTATACGCGATCAGTACGCAAAATTCGTGTATATATTGTAATAACAGACTTAAAAAAAGCATTACAATATATACACGAGCAGTTTCCTATGGTTGCGTTCTGGCTATGTATAGTTTGGAAAGACGCAACCTCGGTATGCGTATGTATTTTACATTGTCATTTTTTTTCGAAAAATATTAATTATAGGTATTATTAGTTAACCGATGTCATTAACAGATATCAATCACCCTATAACTTGTCACATTTTAAAGTATATCCAGTGAAAATTAGTCAAGTTTATTGACGATTAATTTATGCAATTTAATATAAAAGTTTTAACTTCTAACGTATTTTCAGGTAATGTTGTGTAATAATCTATTTCTAATTTATTTATTTACAGATATATCCGCTAATCGCGTACCCATGATCGCAGTATACAGGATCACGGGATGCAAGGGTGTCTAATTATGACCAAGTCCTGCCGAGTATGGCAAACACCTGGTTACCGTATATGTATGCCGCGTGTGCTTTATGTATATTTATTATATTGAATATAACATTAGATTATTGTAAACTTTACTACATTATATGGTTATTGGTTAGCCTTTTAAAGGTAATACGAATAAAGTAAGTGGTGGTCTTGTATTGGGATTTTTTGCTTAATTTCTTTGTGGATTAAAAAGGTGGCTTGTAAAAGATTAATATAAATATTTAAATGTTGGCGCTATTTATCGGTCCATTGTTGTGAAATTAGTTAAGTGAAGTATACTATTAACTTAACAGTTTTTGCATGTTTTTGTGATAGTATGTGTTTTGTCACTGAACCAGTTTTTATTTTTCTGGAATTCGAAATGATTGTTTTGTATGAATTTTTGTTTATTTAAATTATTTCAAAAGAGCAACTGCAGTGTTTCTTTTTTACTCTTTTCTGCTTTATAATATTTACTATGTATGTATTTAAATCATTAAATAAAGAGTCAAAAGTGCTTTATTAAAAAACTCTCATTGAATAAATAATTAATGTTTGAATTATATGGCGAAGCTCTTTCTAAATTGTTTTTAAATAAAAAATATAAATCAAGGAGTTTATCGCAAAATAAAAGTAAAAAAATCGCAATTCATGAAATATTTTTAATACCTAGTGTTAGTATTAATGCGCAAATGATTCTATACCCAGAAACACGCGGTAATTACTAATTACGTGTACAAATTACTAATTAAATTGATACGGTTTAAACTTTATGTGCGTGTAATTACTAAGGAAATGTGCGTACACTATAATGTGGTTTTACAATCTTTAGAAATTTCAAATAAGTAGCTAGTCTATCATTTTCATAGATCATAGAGTAGGTGCTAACATTATTGTATTTTATTGTATCAAAATTAATTTATTGTATCAACATTACATATATTGCTCTAAGATACTATGATAAAAGAAATGTAGATAATTTTATATCATGAATGAATTAGGAAAATGTTATTTTACTGACTGAAATGCATTAAATTATTTATCACTTGATGTATTACGGTTATAAGGATTACGGATTATAAGGTTACGTATTATTGAACTGAATATGAAATTTTTACATGCATCAAGCAAAAAGCTATAAATAATTTGTCCATAACCATGTAGGCAACTGGCAAACAATGATTAAAATCATTCCTTAAGTTCAAAAGGTGCACTAAAATTGTGACAATTAATGCGATTTATATTAATATAACTTTTCTAGCCGCGTCTTGCTTACAATTAAAAACAAAACATTCGTTATCTACATTCCAAAACTGTGATTAGCCTATACACGAATCCTTTAAACATAAATTGATCAGTATATGCACTATATATTCTTTATAATGATGCACTCAACATAAACTCAAAGCACGTAAGTCTAGTCGAATCTGTATTCTTTGTACCGCTTTTTCCCTGAGTGAAAGATCGGAGGAATGACCGTGTGAGAAATGTAGCCTTGGTGGTGCAACGAACCCTGCTTGAGAAAAAAATACGCAGTGATCTATCCCGTTTGTAATTTTACCTATGTTTACTTTTTAAGGGGTGTTAGGCGGTCAGCGAAAATTCAGCTATTCGGGCCTGAGGTAAGGGGTGAGGGGGTCCACGTTTAGTATGGAATCAACGTGCTCGAAACTAAAAATCGTAAGCGCCATTCACATTTTTACCAAAAAGTGAATGAAAATATTTAGTATTTTCTAAATCTAAAACAGTCACGAAATCGAGAAGGTAAATACCTAATAAAATTATGTATTTGTGATTTTATAAGAATTATTATCGTAAAATACGGTTGTAATGAGCATATATATGATATTTTAGAGGTAACTTCAGGATTTTTTTTTATCGAGCAAAATTTTTCCAATCATGTTTTGAAAACAGTCATCCCATCACACATACGTTCTGTAATACATATTAGAAATTTCAGTGCGAAAAAACTTCAATATTTTCAATTATAGCTCATAGAAAACAGTCCATTTTTCCGTTTTCACCTACTAAGGGCCCTTAAGGGTTCATTATTATTAATAAAAGTTAAATTTTATAAGGGATGATAATGATGATTTATTTATCTGATGAATAAAGTGCAGAATTGGTCACGTAATAGACCAGTTTATTTCGTTTAAGCTTTAAGAAAATATGAATCTGCGTGTGTTTGTTTGTGTGTTACTGAAAGGTTTATTGGCCTATTGACTTTTCTTCTATCAAAATCATTCAGCCAAGTATTTGAATTGTAACATACATGTAAAGCAAAAAAAAAAGCATAAGTCCTCATATACAGGGTGTCCCACCGTCGGTATTCTAAGCTCAATGGAGGTTATAGTTTTGCATACGCTGAGTACGTAAAAAATACTTATAAAATTCCAGATGCATTTTTTTTTACAAATAGATGAATTCTTAAAACTCTTTGTGTACACCCCTAACAAGCAACCCGCCCAACTTTGCCACCCGCACGTGAGCTATCGTTTAAGATTATGTTTTCATAGACAAAATACTCACATTAGCGAAGCGTTATATGCCGGCTGCGCGAAGCTAGAGAAGAAAACATGAATTTTTAGGAAAAATTTAGCAAAAAATTTTTGGGGTAATTTTGTTGTATTTGTATTTTTTACGTAATCAGTGTATGCAAGACTACAAGTCCCTTCGCGCTTAGTATACCGATAATGGGACACCCTGTATACATTTCACATTTACAAAATATTTACCTAATTAATACTATAGGATATATTCATAAAAACAATTAACACACTGCCATAATGACTTGTTTGTCGAGAGATGTTGTCACCTTGCTTCCAGATCCCGTTAAAATACATTTATGTATATTAATATCATGCGTTTAATTATTATAATATGGATATTTTAAGTAAAAAATGTAGCATTTAACGGGATAGTTTGAGATGAACTAGATAATATGATCTAAAATAGGAGCATAACTTTAATAGTGGCATACTTTTATATTTATGAAACGCATCTGCCTCGTCAAAGTCTTCAATCAAAAGGCTCTACATTGTTGATTAATGAACAACACTAAACACGCTTCACCCGGGATACGAACACAAAATAATAACAAAAAGAAAGAGTTTTTTTGTTTGAACGCGCTTTGCGCAGGAACTATTGGACCGATTCCAAAAATTCTTTCAACGTTGGATTTGTATGTGATTCCTGAGATTGTAGAGACCACGATCGAAGCCAGCATCTTTCCCTTTTTATAATTTAAGTATTGATTTAGATGAAACCAAATTGTCTACTTCATACTAGGTATATTAAAATTTAAAAACTGTATATATTATTATGTTCAATAATTCACCAAAATTCCAAACACAACTAACACGCGTATCGAATCTATTTCAAACAATGTCAGAGACGCCACATATATAAAACATAATGCTCCAATCAACATAAGCTCTCGACTATAAGTGCTTATTATCATATGAGTAAATTATACATGATATATGTTGACCTTTTGAACGCATCTGTCGAGTATATTTTTAATTCTAACTGGTGTTAGAGACACCTGTAACGTTAGTCGAATCCTACTAATATTATAAATGCGAAAGCTTGTGAGGATGTGTATGTGTGTGTTTGTTACTCTTTCACGCAAATACTACTGAACCGATTACAATGAAATTAAGCACACATATAGAGGGTAACTTGGATTAACACATAGGATAGGTTTTATCCCGGAAATCCCACGGGAACGGGAACTATGCGGGTTTTCCTTTGAAAACGCGGGCGAAGCCGCGGGCGGAAAGCTAGTTTCCCATAAAGGTAATGCGACGCGCCATTTTTCTATTTTCTTTAATTAGCTGCAAATAATCGACGTTCGCTACAGCTGTGTTATTTATGATATGAGTAGCGACGGCTGCAATTGTACATAGGTGTAGATAATTTTATTATGTGCTAAAGAGAATTAAGTGCATGAAAAATATAAAACGTGGAAAAATTATATGTAAGCTGCGTTTATCTTACGAAGAACTTCGTATTTATTTTACTACCTATTTTTTATATTTTTTGGTAATGTAGGTACTTATTTTTAATTTATATTTATTTGACTGGAGACTGTTATAACAATATATGGATTATCCAGTCCTACTGAGAAATCTGCTCTAGTTTTTTATTCAGTTTGTAAATTATAATAATAACGCACCATTCGTAGATATGTACTTATTACTTTGTAAGCGGTAGTAAAATATTATATGATAAGTAGTATCCTTGCAAAGTATTACAGCATCATAAATGTGGAACCACAGAGTACGGTATCGAAAATATCTGAAAAACAAACAGATAATCCATCCTATCTCATTCACTCTCAGAAATTTATTCAACTAGAATATTGTATTATGTATATTTGTAGTTAAGAATTTACTTCTGTATAAACTGTGTAAATAGATGAAAGCTGGAAGAGACTATTCTCCACAACACAGGGAATCCTAGTGTGGAGATTAGTGCATTGTATTATCTACAAAATGTTTAAGTAACAATAAAGATTTTTGTATTTTTTTTTTGTATAAAAATACCAGTTAATTAGATCTAATTGAGATACAGAATTTTCATTAGTTACTCAACTGACTGAAGAATCCGTCAACTCTTCTACAAATTAGTATTAATAGATTATTAAAGAAATTATAGTAATCTAAACATTCTTCACTCATCCCATTAATTATAAACAAAAATTAACGTTAACATATTTTTTATTTCACAACTTAAAAATTTCTCACATAAAGCATACGTGAATAGGATCACACATGTCGAAGCGTTTGACCCAATTTGTCAGCTGATGTCGTCATAGCATAGAATTGGGTCGGTTGCGCACACGCACCGAATGTTTTTTTTACAACTTTTTACATTGATTGGGAAAAATTAATAGCTTTTCTAGTAAAACGTTAACGTTAACTTCTACGAAAATCAATTATAAGATAAACTATACGCAATCGCAATTATTAAGAAGAGCTTTTTCTACCATATTTCAGGTACCTGTATTATAAAGCTGAAGAGTTTGTTTGTTTGTTTGTTTGAACGCGCTAATCTCAGGAACTACTGGTCTGATTTAAAAAATTATTTCAGTGTTAGATAGCCCATTCATCGAAGAAGGCTATAGGTTATAACGCTGAAACCAACAGGAGCGTAGCCACGCAGGTGAAACCGCGGAGCGCAGGTATAACATGAAAAAAGAAAATGAAAAGAAAATTTTAAAATAAATAATTACAAATTCGTATACAGTATTACTTCAGATGGGGTATGTCGTACCAACTTATTCGTATTATTAAATTAAAAGTGATAATTATGAGTCTATACGATCTAAAGGAATATAGGAATATGGTTTCATTGGCTAAGATCATAATGAAAATCAATAACCGAATTGATTTGAAATCATAATCATCATCACTTCATTATTTCAAAGCTTTACTCCAAAGATAGATTAATTAATTATTATTATCGTTACGTTCGATAACTGTCTAACGAAAAACCGCTATCCGTTTGAATGCGATTATTCAGACATTTACACAGATACAGTTAATTAACTTATAATATTATATCCTTATAAGCTTCTTAGACTAAATTCCCAAGGAAGACATATACGGGCTTGATACAAATAGTGATAGGTGCAATTCCGTTAAATACCTTATGTAATTAAAATACATAGTTATTATATGCACTCTATAATAGGCGGTATGCTCTCACTATACCTTTTTAAAACAACACAAGTAATTTATGAGCCAATATATTACGCTTAACAAGTAAATAAAATGCCTTAATTAGAGCCTATACTTTAATCCTAGATGTAATGTATAATGAGCACATTGAATCGATAAAAAGTCGAAGATATGTTAAGGAAAGCGCTTATTTTCATAGCATTTAATTAGTGGTTTTGTTAAAGTGTTTTATGATATTTGAGATGCTGTCTGACTACAAACTGGTAAGTAATTGCTGACTAAAAATAAATAGGCACTAATTAAAACGGGTTGTTGATAAACGCGAAAGTATTTTATGGCCCGTGTGTGTCCAAGATAAAGAAACTCTATAGCGCCATCTAGAGGGAAAAGATAGAAGCAAGAAGACCTTTTGGATATTTTGCGGTGTAATAATTTGTAAAGAGCTAAAAATTATGAGATAGAATAAGAGGTACCTATATGGAGTTATTTTCAATTTGTATAGCCAAGCGAATTTAGTGCGAATATAATTATTTGAATTTTTATTTTTTTTTCATTTAGTTTTCGAATTTAAACTTTGGTCTATTCGAGTATAGAAATTTTAAGCTCAGTTCAACTGAAATATAGGTAAATATAATTTATAATTATTTACTTACAATAAAATTATGGCTTTGCAAAAATGACTCTTAAACTTTTGAATCGAATATTTAATGGGATGGCATATAAATAATATTATTCTTCCAACAATAAAACAAAACAACCTATCCAAGAAAAAGAATGACATTGAACGGCGATAGTAGGTGGTTTTAATATAAAAAGTAAATTGAGAAATATTTCTCGAATTTAAAAGAACATTTGAAAGTCAGTTCGAGTGCGGCCAAAGACCCAACTTAATTAAATGGGTCATACAGAGGACGTTTCACACCAAATACAATGTAATTGTTCTTATATTCCTTTTATATCAAACAAAAGTGCAAAAACAATTTCTTTATAGCGATTTTTTGTGATGGACCGTTTAAGTCTGGGTTTAGATGAAGCTTTAACCATTGCTTAAGGAGTTGAGAGTTATTTAACTGAGAGGTGTTTACTGTTTAAGCAACAGATCAGTCAGTTTTATTTTATTTATTTTTAACACTTTACTATGCTAGTTAATAATACAAATTACTTAAAACTAAAACTTATACCTAGACTAGCACAGAGGGCGGCCTTATCACTAAGTGATCTCTTCCAGGCAGTTTTTATAAGTAAGGTATTAAATTGGTGCACCTTAATGCACAAAAAATAGGCTTGAGTTATACATGTGTATTACTAGATGTCAATGTTGTTCTGCCACTGTTATCACTTGGGGGTATGACAAATAGACTTTGTCTTAATCTCAGACCTACCTAGGTACACAAAATTTCATGAAAATCGGCCAAGCCGTTTCGGAGGAGTAGTATGGTAACTAACATTGTGAGACGAGAATTTTATATATTTACATAACTATATATATAGAGAAGATAATCCGTGATTGTTTCATATTATATTAATATTCTTTGCTGTCAGAAATAATTTTTAAGGATAATTACTAACAATTTGGTGGGATGTATCATATTAAGATTAATTGCGTTATTATTGGAATGAATTTAGCATGCAGTTTGTGATTATCCATCCTTCACTTGCGTGATATATCACATTTTTAAATATATATTTAATATTGAAATAAACAAAAATGGTAGAGACGATGTCTGTACAGATTGCTTATTAATCATATTATTGATTGGTAGGTAGTAGGTACTAAATTGTTATTTTTCTAAATTAACCAATTTATTGTAGGTTGTTTAATGTTTAATATTTTAATAGCATTCATTTTATTTCCAAGAATAAAATTATATATCTATTATGTTATTGTTTTATAAGTTTATAAATTGAGCTATCAATATCTAAACCTAAAGCGATGTTAATTCGACATTGAATAAAATTTCGTTGCATTTGTTCCCTTGTAAAATTAGTACGACAGAGCATTTATGCATTTTTTTTTCATTTCATAACCTCAAAATTAACTAAATTTCTAAATTATTTGTTAATATTTTTTTCTACTCAACAGAAAGCTACTTTCCAACAAAAAGCTCTTTTAATACTAATAATATCACAAAATTCTACCCAAAATCCAGACAAAGACGTAGCATTGAATACGTCTTAGATAACGCATAGCGCATGACCTAGAAGCGCACGTGTGTATAGACCCTCTTTGTTCGTATATAGGTCATCCCCTGAACGGTCGGAATTGATGTGATTATCTATGGATAGATAGATTTTTTTTGGGGTCAGTATAGAAATGTGTGTGAAAAAAAGGATATAATGATAATGTTAGTAGGTACCTATCATATTCGTTTAAATTGAATAAAAAAAAACATTTAATCTGTTCTGTTTTTTTTTATGGAAATCTATAATCTAATATTGTAATGTCTAATAATCTAAGTATTACAAAAAAATAAAATTAAAATGTTTGGATAGCTTTCTAGTTTCTACGTCAATTATGAATTTTGATAAAATGACTTCAGATTGTTTGCATGTGTATCTAAATGTAAAAGTAAGCAAGTCCTATGAAAATTTATATGTAATTAATATCCCACCAAAAACATTTTCATGTAAAATGTTGCCAAGACGAGCCCATATGACTTGCACTGTCAAAAAGTTATCAGATCTCATGTAGAGCCAAGCTTCTAACACTACAAGCCCTAACTCTACAAGGCCTAACTTCACAAACTCTACACCTTAGTCAAAATATGTGGCTTGGCCATTTCGCTACATTCACATCGGCGTAAGGTGAAAAATTAATTCACTGTTCATTACTTTTGTGTTATACAATAGTTCTTGTAGTAACGAACGGACTGGTTGGGGGATGAAAGTTACAAGTTTTATAATTTTTTTGTTGTTTGTGTGCTAATACTAGCTTACATACAAAATTTCAGCTTTCTAGGACATTAGGAAATACCTTAAGAATTTTGATGATCATCAGTGAGTCAGTGACGAAATTAGCGTTTTTTAGATATAAATAAAATCTGAAGTATAAAAGCTAATGTAATTAAAACTTAATATGTTCAATAAGTCCGCTATTGACAATATATCCCGAAAATTTTGTTGATCTAGCATAATCCAAACCCAAGTTATGAGGGTTCAAAAAAACGTCGAAGCGCTTCGAGAAAAGGTAGGTAGTGCCCGTGCGCTTCGCTTTCGCTTGGCTCGTCTTGGCGGGGGGGCACTACCGTGCCCCCAGATTTATACCAAAAAAACCATTATACAGCTTGTTAATATAAAAAACGCGGTTAAATTACATGAATATTTTTCCATATTCACACGTTACATTAACCAATAGAACCTGTTTTAAACCCGTCAAAAACAATATTCAAAAGCGTGTTATTTTAATAGCTAGGATGTTGCAAGGAGAACGTCAAAGGACAGCCAGGTCATTGCATTGTCTCTAGTGCATAGAGATGACTCTACCGACCTTGGTTCGTTTACTTTCTATATAGACATATTATATTTTAAGCTTAATATATTATGGGTAAATTATAAACATTTCTTGATAGATGAATATAAATTTTATGTATGTGATAGATGAATATAAATTTTATGCATGTGACAAATACTTTTTAATTAAAGTTACCGCTTGATTTGCAAAATACCAAAACCAAAATTTACTTTCGCTGCTTATTTTTTATTTAGTAGGTACTCAAACTTCAAAGTAACATATTTTTTCATTGAATATGTTTTAACAAAAAAAAAAATTTGGATAAATATTGCACACGATATTATGATCTTATTAGAAAATAGACTTTGTTACAATGGATAAATATTTTGTTACATTTTCTCAGCAAATCAACTGATCGAATCTGGTTGAACTTTCCCACAGAGATAGACTATTATAATAAATAAATAAGAGAACTGCTTTAATATTGAAGAGGGCTGAAGTTAGTCATAAATAAAACGTCTTCTTAATTTTAGGAACTATTTTATCATCATCACTACATAGTATAAAACAAAGTCGCTTTCTCTGTCCCTATTTCCCTATGTCCCTTTGTATGCTTAAATCTTTAAAACTACGCAACGGATTTTGATGCGGTTTTTTTTAATAGATAGAGTGATTCAAGAGGAAGGTTTTAGTATATAATTTATTAGGTTTTAGACAAAGCGGGCGAAGCCGCGGGCGGTAAGCTAGTTTCGAATAAAAGCAATGTTATTCTTTTAGGTATAAACCTACGATTATAAAATCGAACACTATCTACTATCCATACTAATATTATAAATGCGAAAGTAACTCTGTCTGTCTGTCTGTTACTCAATCACGCCTCAACTACTCAACCAATTTGCATGAAATTTGGTATAGAGATATTTTGATACCCGAGAAAGGACATAGGCTACTTTTTACCCCGGGACATAGGATAGGTTTTATTCCGGAAATCCTATGGGAACGGGTTTTTCTTTGACTGCGCGGGCGAAGCTGCGGGTGGAAAGCTAGTAACGTATATAATATATAAGCGATGTCCCGTTCTTAGCAGAGAGATAGATACTAATATGAATTATGATGATAAGGCTCAAAAATAAGCTTTAATACGGGTAGGTATAATAAATATTAATTTG
Source organism: Colias nastes (assembly GCA_907164665.1). Taxonomy (NCBI): domain Eukaryota; kingdom Metazoa; phylum Arthropoda; class Insecta; order Lepidoptera; family Pieridae; genus Colias; species Colias nastes. The sequence continues at coordinate 25,433 of CAJQZM010029571.1, read as the reverse complement.
TTATTAATTAACATTTTTACATCTATACTAATATTATAAAGCTGAAGAGTTTGTTTGTTTGAACGCGCTAATCTCAGGAACTAGTGGACCGATTTGAAAAATTCTTTCGGTTTTAGATAGCCCATTCATCGAAGAAGGCTATAATAATATCATCACGCTAAGACCAACAGGAGCGGAGCCATGCGGGTGAAACCGCGGAGCGCAATTTAATAATTTTTAATGTTATGTTATTATATTGTGGCATTTATAATATCCTTGGGTCATAATGAAGAAGAAACAGAGTAGATTTCATATCCATCTACAAAAGGTAGGTACATTAATTTTGCTACGATAAATGAACATCAAAATTCAAAATCAACATTTTTATAGAAAGATAAGCATTCTCACCTTTAAAAAGAATAATAATAAAATGTAGTCTAACATTCCGACCATGTGTTACGCAACTATTGTTCAATATATTGTTCGACTATAAAAGGTTCTTTCTTCATAAAAACACCCACGAATGCAGGCTTTTACTTTCTTCGGCCTTTTTTGCTACCGTTGCTCGGATCGGTGCAGTGTTATGGTTCAGTAATCTTTTTTCAAATATTTTATTTATTTATTTGATTTATTATTAAAAAGGCAGATTTCCTTTATATTTTTATAATAGAACATATTATCGTTTAAGTGTTTGATAAAATTTTATTTTGTAGTTAGTTTAGCGATGATATTGATAAAATAGTTTAAAGTTGCAGAATGGTGAAATTAGATAGCATAGAGAGAGTTTATTATGTTAGATTTTATGTTCCATAAATCGTAGGTACTCTGGTTACTAACTGTACTAAACAGTAATCCTTTCAGTACTAAAAAGAAGAAAGCTTTGATATTGCTAAGTGAACAATAATTATTCCCTATTTATCTAACTTAGGCTATGTTAACACACCCTATTTACATAACTTAGGCTATAAGATAGGTATTCATCTTGCATTAAAATGATCTATTATAAGCTTACTTTATTTGTTAAGCTCTGTGTGTATAAAATTCGTTATACAAATATAATAACATCGTAGTAATGAAAACAATAATCATCTTTTTTGAACTAGGTTAATATTTAGAACCACAACGATGGCCCAATCCAAAACGAAAGTATCATTGCATCGTTACCTGCACGCATTCCCACACTATCATCTTGTGTCCCTTTCTTTTGTATGCACTTCATATATCTGTTTCATTTGACACGATCCATTTTGACGTCACTTATCACTCTCACTCTCAATAATAGTATAGATGAAATAAAAGATGAAACACTTTTATGGAATATGGGAAATTAAAATTGATGTGAATGTAATAATTCGATATTCATTTAAAGCAATAATAAAATATACATTGTTTAAATTATTTTCATAGAATAACTCGAAATAGCTGAATATATATTCTGTACAATAACTTATATGTACTCCTATGTAAATATTCAGTATAATGCGATTCTATTTATAATATTTTACACATTAAAGTAAGTAAATATTACTCAGAAATAAATTCCTCCAATAAAAAGTTTTATCTGCTTCCAAACATATACTAATATGACGTAAGAGCTACGCACACTTTCTTTAGAGCGAGAGAGCATAATACCACCTGGGGTCTGCCAAAGCAGGACGGCAATACAAAACAAATGCTCTTCGTTTTTTACTGCACTATAACTTTCTTTCAATTTTACTTTGCGTGTGCGATTCGATGACTTCAATTAACCAGTGAAAGATATATACGTCATATTATTGATATAGCCCTTATTTTCTTAGCAATAAGAGTCAATTTTGTATTAGCACTTTCTATGATGAATGATGAGCGACAGTTTTTCTTCTGAAATGTTCGCATGATCTTAGTGAAAAGTGATTAGTGTCTATGTAAGTAAATATATCATGTACTAGCTGTTCCCCGCGGTTTCACCCGCATTGCTACGCTCCTGTTGGTCTTAGCGTGATGATATATAGCCTATAGCCTTCCTCGATAAATGGGCTATCTAACACCGAAAGAATTTTTCAAATCGGACCAGTAGTTCCCGAGATTAGCGCGTTCAAACAAACAAACAAACAAACTCTTCAGCTTTATAATATTAGTATAGATTATTTGACTTTCTTATATTATTTTAATTTCTCTTTGTACATTATAAGACTACAGATTAATTTATTAGATAAGTAGCATTTTATTATATCACAAAGTTTGTTTAAATAATTTTGACGTGATTGTTTAGCTCATATCTCATATAGTATATAAGGTATAGGACCTGACTATACATTAATGATTAGATAAATTAACTGTTTTAAATATGAAAGCGGTCACAAATGTTGAAATATATAAACATCTCACTACTATCAAGTTTCAACAATCGACATGGCATCGTATTGGATCACAGAAAATAAAACATATTATATCTAGATATTATAACCACCAATTTTATCCACTTTCATCAGTAGGCTTGCTAACATGAAATACAAAAACAAATAGGTACGAATTTTCGTATTAATAATACTCTAAAAGTAGCGACTTTTTATTTCCATTATCCGATGAGTATAGAATAAAAAAATCAGCAAGATCCAAAGAATAGCAAACAAGAACATACCAAACGTAATCTCAAAATTAAATTCACAATATTTCTATAGCACTTTTTCAACGATCACGTAGCTATAAGCATAACCTGCAATTTATAATTTTTTTCTTTAGAACTTTTTATCTTTTGTGTTCGGAGGACGTGTGTTTATAAAAACTAATGGCTGATCTATTTTGGTGGTTTACTCACTGTGTCTCTTAGTATCTCTGTCTATACATTTCATAGCATGTTGGCAGATGGATTTTATATTTAAGGCTTGAGACGTGAATTGGTTCATTATCACTACATAGTATAAAACAAAGTCGCTTTCTCTGTCCCTATGTCCCTATGTCCCTTTGTACGCTTAAATCTTTGAAACTACGCAACGGATTTTGATGCGGTTTTTTTTAATAGATAGAGTGATTCAAGAGGAAGGTTTATATGTATAATAACATCCATTAAATAGTGGAGAAGTACTGTTATTTTTGAGGTTTCTAATGTGATGTCGTAAATAATTACATTTTTTCCGCTTACATTGCAAACGCAGGCTGAACCCTACGAGTTTTATCAAAATAATGTACTAAGTATTGTACACATCGAAAAGGTCTACAGAAAAGTCCGTGATGGTATATATCTATCTTTTATGGATAACCCACAATAACTTTTTTTTGTCATTTACTTTTTACGACAAATAATGGTTAATTTTCGAAGCGATTTTAACCAATACAGCATTAATCCTTAACCAATTAAATACCTTGAATACATTGTTCATTTAATATAGATCTATATGGCCCTTTACATCGTATGATTTAAGTGAATATTTTCGAAGATATTACAGATTTAAAAATTGCGGGACGTAGCGTTTGCGGCGGTACCGGCCGGCCGCCATTGCACGCCGGGGCGGGTCGCTAGTGCTTCTATAATAATAAGTCGGCATAGCAATATTTGGATACGCAAAATTATGTTTTTAATCATGGATATGTAACGATATAGTTCTGTGATACGTAATATATGATTAGAAAGATAATATCTATATCTATACATATAATAAAATCGTAGGAAAGTCAAAACTGTACATTGAATATTTTTTTAAAAGAATACATAATCCATGATCTATAATCGATATAGAAGCCAAAAACATAGTTTTTAGAATTTTTGTCTGTTTGTCTGTTTGTCTGTTTGTCTGTATGGTTGTCCAGGCTAATCTCGAAAAGTACTGCATAGATTGACTTCAAATTTTGCATGAATATTACTAACTGGTCGGGTCAGGCTATAGGCTACATATTATCAAGCTATCACCTACGGGGGAGGAGCTGTGAACCTTTATTTTTCTTACGTATTCTCTGTACTACGACAGCGTACAATCTAAAGACTCATGTTTAAATGTTGTTTTTGAGTAATCCATGCTATTATCTAGCTTTACACTATAAAAACTACGTCATTTATGTAATTTTGGCAGAGAAACAGTTAAATGAATCTTAGCAGTATAAAGACAAATTTGAAACAGCGCCATCTATGAAGTGTTATAAAAATCAAACACACGTTAGGTAACTATTGGAAATTAATAATCAAATGACGCATACATAAATGTTGTTTGACAATATCTAGATTGACACTATAAAAATTATGCCATTTAAGTAACTTGGGAAGAGAAACATAGTTTAAAGAATGTAAGTTGTATAATGTTAATTTTGTAACAGCGCCATCTATGAGATTTCGTAAAAATCAAATCAATTTACATGTTAACACTACTGAATACATTGTTGAAAATTGATAATTTAAATATAATCGTGTTATTTATTTAACTCTTTAACCCACATCTTCCCTTCCCTATAAGGTATATTTCGTGTAAATAATAAATATACTACATTTTTTTAAAGTGAGGGTAGATGTTTATTATTTTAAGTAAAACTAGACACCATTATCTACAGTTAATCTAATATTGATTGTGTTCATTGGTTTCTCTGTCTACGGTTCATTAGTTACAATTTTAAAAATCTTCGTGTTTTATAAATTTACTAGCTTACTGCCCGCGGCTTCGTCGGCTTTGTCTAAAACCTAATAAATTATAATATACTAAAACCTTCCTCTTGAATCAGTCTATCTATTAAAAAAACCGCATCAAAATCCGTTGCGTAGTTTTAAAGATTAATTAAGCATACAAAGGGACATAGGGACAGAGAAAGCGACTTTTTTTATACTATGTAGTGATATTTATAAAGCAATTGAATGCCATAAAACCAAAAATATCAAATGCAATCTTCGTGTTTTGTGAATTTTCACAAAAGGTAAGTTGTTACGTAAAAGGTGTAAAGGTTTGTTGTATTTATTTTTTATAATGATAGCAATTCATGTTTTTTGTTGGTATTATATTACACTTTTAGAATGAAATAATAAAATGATGAATTCTTTTATATAATATGACTTTTACAAGATTTTGAGGTGCATTGGGAACAGTAGTTTTTGATAAAATTTTATTTGTAAGTAGCTTTTTTTATAGATTTACAGTTAACTTTTGATTTTTTTTATTTACAGATTCAATGCTCATAAAATTATATCGCCTTTGGAAGACGATTTCTGCTGACAATTTTACAACACCACTTGAAAATTAATGATTTGATGATAAAGATAGTGGCAGCGAGGATTAAGTGGAAATTAGTAATCATCCGTTTCGTCAATTTTTGACTGAAGTTAATGTCCAACGTCCAATGGTGCAATCATTGGAAGTATCTCGGGAAATTTTGGAGGATATTTTTCAGGAAGGAGAGGAGGGGCAACCAACCACATACCAAACTAATACGTTTTAGTACCGAAAAAAATGTTATTGCCAAATGAAACGTAAATTTTGCACTCACAACTGTACAAGTAATGTTTTTATTTTGACTTTGCGGTTATCTGATTATAATATTTATCGTTATGGCTATCGAGGTACCGACCGTACTGGGATCAGAGTACATGATATACAGTTCATCATCCAGGATTGCTAAGAGCATTTTCACACTGAAAAAGATGTTTTCTTTGAATCGTAGTTGCTTCATTTATTTATTTTTAATCATTTTACATAATATGTTTTATATTTTATAAATATATCATTTTCATTATTTATAAATAAAATGGATCCAACATAGGGGCCGTTCATAAAATACTTTCGCATACAAGGGGGGGAGGGGTGTTCACGAGTGTGACAAGATGTGACAAGGGGGGACAGGGGGTCTACGGCAGCGTGACGTTCGCCGTTCATTAAAATTTTTTACTGATTTTATTCGTTCTCTCGACTTTTTTGTTCAATTTTGTAATGATAGAAGTCATTTATTTTATTAGTAAATATACAGATATTTAAATGTATATATATTTATTACAATAAATTGTAACTTGACATATTTATTTTTTTTTCAACATGAGCGCTAATATTTAAATTTTATTACAAAATAAAAAAATAAATTTTCTAATATCAAAATTTGTTATCAATCAAAATTTATTATGTTTAGGGGGGGAGGGTTTATTATGTTAGTTTTTGTGACGATATATTTGCAGGGGGGGTCACAGAAAGTGTGACACAGCGTGACAACCGGGGGGGAGGGGGTCATAAAACGTTAATTTTAGTGTGACGTATTTTATGAACGGCCCCATAACTTTGTTGTGTATCATTTCTCTATTAATAACCCATAGGCATATTTTCCGAGCGCCCCATTTAAGCTGCGGTCCTGAAATTATAAAAAATTAATGTATACTTTTGCCAAATATGTATAAGCTCAAGCTCATTTTTAGATAAAAATAACAAAAACAACTTATTTATTAAAATTTAGTAGATAAAATAAATTATGTAACGATTTTATAAGAAAACACAGTATATTATTTTATTAGGCGACGCGACGGTGATCTCTTCCAGGCAAAAGATATTCATCAGCTCAATAAAATTGAATAGTATGTTGTTAGTTATTCTTTAGATTCACAATTGTAATGAGCATTTCCGCATGCAAGTTGTATCGTAGTTTAGATATATCATAGTTTTGACACATTAAAGTTCCAACAAAACCCTCAAATTTTTGAGCAGAGTTGAGCAAGATAATTTGAAAAATGTGCCGTGTTAAGTATTATAGAAAAGGTTAGTTCGTTGGTAATTATTATTTCTTCTTCATTTACATGTTGTTAGTAAAAATAAACTTTTCTAACAAAGTAAAGTTAAAGTAGTCAAAGTATATTTTAACTAATACTACTTAATACTAACTATTATACTTATGTTCAGTATTTATCTGTATTATTATTGCTTGGTAATTAATATTTTTTCATGTCGTATACCTAATTATAAACATAAGTTTGATGTGTAATTAGCTGGATTTATTTTTACACACTCACAGACTTATATTTTATGTTAAAAATATAGTGTTAATAGTGTAAATCATAATATTTTTTCACAATTAAAAATATTTCCTTTTTTCTGATGGTGTTGGCATTCAATTAAACCGCGCTGTCGTTTCGTTCACAAAAAGTGATGTTATGAGGACCATATTCGGTCCTCATATCATCAAAAATCTGTGCGAAAACAATAAACACGTGTGAGGCCCTCACGGCAGATCGGGGCGGTCTGACGCGAAGTGGGGACAGCGTTGTCACTGTATCGCTCTTGCCACGCTGTTCAACAGACTTATTCTATAGTTCAGTTTTGTGTTAAGACCGCTGTGACAACCAACCCGTGAGACAACCAAACCCGGTCTCCCCTACTATCCCGTGAGACCGAAACCTTCACTGATAGGGTATGACGTCTCACAGCTGATCGCAAACGGCATATTGTACTATCCCGTGAGACCGAAACCCTCGCTGAGAGGGAATTACGTCTCACTACTGATCACGACAGTCATATTTTATCTCGAGAATCTGAAACTTTACTCAATATGAAGACCGTTTGACAAATGATAGGGTGCATCATAATATTATTCGATCTCTTAAAGATGAACATGAGCATAAGTAATGACTAGAGTAGGGACGCGAATATTACAATTATTTGAGACAAGAACGATTAATAAGTTTGTTTAATGAAATATTAAGAATTGAAACTATTCGGTCTCTGGAAACGGACGAATAGCGAGAGGCCCGTCTTACTGCAGACATATTTCGTCATAGTCTTGGTCCGACAAATATAAAAGTGGGTTTGCTTATAACCTCACAATTTATTACAGATCATCTTCTGTATAGGCGATATTAACGTAGTATGTTCTTTTTGTACTGCTTTAAAGTGGAGTAAGGAGACGGCTTTCGTTTGAAAATACACCGGAACCTTTGAAATCACTACTTTTAGAGGAACATACTGTGCAATCTAAACTGTTATTAGACAATATTCGCTCTTATAGTAGTGCGTTTCAAATGATCCTTTGGTGCTCAATAATTATCAGAAGGTCCTTTCATGCTTACTTTTAAGATACAAGGTCAAGTTTACCATTTGATAGGATCCCTTTTGCCTGAAGGCCAACCTAAGTTTGTTTAAATATATTTTGTATTCGACTACAACGAATAGTGGAATACAAGAAATCAATATTTCTCAAATTTAAAACTGAACTCATTTCACAATTTTAGAACAGGTTAATTCGTATGTATGCAGTTTTAATTCGACATCAGAAGCTTTTCCTCAAGATGGTGATATCGGTACTCAGGAACTCCCTGGACGTGTTATAAGGCCCAGGCCACAGTATTACAATTTTTCCTACAGTAGAGCAACGAATGTATTTTCGCATAGCAACGGAGGGGAACTCGCGGGGGGTCAAGTGACGCGGGCCACGTACCACAAACATGGTTAGTTTGTGGTACCGAGCGCGAAAGAAATTCATCGTGTTTTTAGTAAAGTTACTATGTAAACTAACGTAATTTAATACTTAGGTACATATTCTGTAATGGTGCGCTCAAACTGTTAATCTACATTTAATTTAGATTATTATTTGAAATACGAAGTAATGTAGAATTTAAATCACATTCATTCATGTTTTCTTCAGATTTTCTTATCAGAGTGTTCAATTTTAATGTAGTTAAATTTTATAAGAGACAATAATTAAGAACATTAAAAAATAAAGTGTCACGTATTTTTTTTAAACGACGAATGACGAAAAACGACGTAATCGCGGACGAAGTCGCGGGCAACAGCTAGTTCATTTATACTTATAGATAATATTGTGTGCAATAATTTTATTTTATTAATTCTTACATTTTACGGAGACCTATAACAATATTTTCTCTCATCCCTTAATGATAAGCATCAAGAAATGCTGAACAGAATGCAGTAACTGTGAGTTTATTATAATTAAGGATAACGATATCACTGTCACAGTGTGTAAACTCTCGAGGGTGAAACCAAGGTAATCTTTCACATACTTTCACCAAACACAATGGGTCCAGGTAGGCGAGGACAAAACATCCCGATCCTTTTGATAGTGACATTTTATACTTATGAGGTCACAATGCATTTAAAATTTTGGATTCTGAGTTAGAGCTTTCTCTATGCATGATTTAATATAATTAAATTGTATATTATGTTTACTATATAGAAAAGACAATAGGTAGGTACTTTACATCAATAGACATAGACTGGTTTTTTGTTGAGCTAGGTATGTATATAGGTTCATATATGATTGCCTTTCCTAGTGTTCCTAATAGTATTAGGAAAAACTATGAAAGTTTCTAAACATAAATGGATGTTTGTTACAGGTACACCCAAAAAGAGCTGTTTAGATATGCATTAAATTTGATACATAGATTATTGTCTGGATAAGCACATAAGCTACCTTTTACCAGGAAACAACAAGAGTAAAGCCGTGGGTTCCAGCTTGTATTACATAAAATACAAATAGAGTAATACAGTATACAATATTATCTAAGTATAAATGAATTAATGAATATTACTTATTTATTAATTTATTTTCGATTATAAGAAATATGAGGAAGAGGTAATTATGTCATAGTTGTTTAATTGTATGCGGATTTAATTGCTTATATTATCTAGTTCGAAATTAATTGTATATTGATAAAAGGTTATCAAACGTATACAATTATTAATGAAACGTATTGAAATTACGTATAAATTTTATACTACAGTATTGATAGCGGTAACAAAATCATACATAATATAAATACAATCTGAATGTGTTAATTCCATAGATTAACAACCACGAAATTACGTAGTACATTATACGATTAGATTCAATGATGTTATATAGGTATAATAAAGAGAATTAGACCTTGAAAAAGCGTATCGATAACGTTGGTTATTAGTTATTAGTTATTACTATTAGTATAAAAATCTATAAGATAATGTCCAAAACAGCTGAATCGTATATCTAAACTGAATTGAGTACTTTGTTTCTTTCACGTCCCAAAATATATTTTCGGAATCGGAGCTTTACGTTATAAAGTTATTTGCCAAACATTTTTCAATCTCCCATTTCATTACCTTCAACTTTGATTTTTTGTGACAAAAATAGTTTAAATTATTTCGCAAATTACACCAAATATCATCAAACTCTACACTTAATAAATAATAGATAAACACAGTTACGTTCGCCTTTAAATTACTAGAGATTCTAGTTTCTACACGCAAATAATTCACGATTCATCACAAAAAACGCACCTCCCTTCCCATATTGGATTCCCTTTAGAAAGTTGCACAAAAGCACACGTGTGCTACCTGACTACAACGTATCGACCCCTACTTTTCTTTATAGTTATACGCTTTATACGTATACGCTTTCGTTTTTATATCAGCCTTGAACTATCTACCCGCATTCATGGAATAATAGGACAATAATTCAATCATTAGATTTAAGGACATCAAAACTTATTGGACTAAATCAAGTTAATTATACATTTGTGGTAAAGCAGATATGCTTAATAAAGTTTTAACGTTACTAAAATTACGAGATTTAATATGACAAGAATTCAATTCGTCTATTTTGCTACACATACAATAATAAACGAGCATGAGAAAAAATAATTCCTAATACTTATAAAATAATTGTCATTAACCGACTTCTTTTAGAAATACAAGTAGGTAAAATTATAAATTACGTATAAATTATTTAAGAGGTATCGTAACTTAACAAAATAATTTATTAAATTGTCGAAGCGATATTTTTACTATTAAATAAACTTTAACCTTAAAATATTTTATTTTCTTCAACAATATGCTATTACATATTAACAGTATGATTTTATGATTAATAATATACACATATATAGCAGCGTGTAAAACCGGTACATTCACACGTCTCTATCGATTATAATCATTTCCCTATATAAAATATATACTGCATTTGTCTTCATAATTATATGCTAGTCTTATATTATTATGCTATGATAACTGATCACATATAAATCATAATAAATAAGCTGCCGCGTAATTTCGTGGTTGTTAGTCGTATTGTTTATTTTATTATTTATATTCTTTATACATTTATTTTCTATAATAACCTGATACACAAGTTACATACGTAAAGTATACAATATACATATTCAATGTAAGGAATTTATACTGTGTTATACAATACATTAGACTGATACTTAACAAAGTAGTTTATATCTTCTCTTGTAGATTCATATAATTAAACGTGATTCATTAATTAAACATAATTATTTGTCAAACGCACTAAAATATAGGTTTAAACGAAATCTCACCTAAAAATATAAACATTATCTATAAAACAACACAGGTCTTGAACGCACAGTGATCCCTTAAAAGTTTTCATGTGCTGCTTTTAATATACTTAAACATTTGAATATTCAGCTTCCTATATCAAAGATTATGAAATCAAATATCAACTTTCATAAACCTTCATCCCGCAGCGAACCGACATCTAAATTATAAACTGAAGATACAAATCTCTAGCCCAAGCTTACGTAAATAGTCCACACCTATTTATTTTTACAAGATAAGGCTTGAGTTATGAAAATGAAGTGGAAAGGAAAGTAGACTGTGTCGAAACTGCGTTGCGCCAACTGTCGCTAAAGGGGAGATTGACCCAATTTGGTTGTTTCATGTACAGTACTCCAAAAGTAATAATGCGCATAGAAATCTTCGTCACTGTTCGGCAACTGTCATATTCCCGGAGCGTCCGAAGATGATATGTATATAGAGTGGTTAAATGCATTTTCTTCATGCATAATTTCACAGCATAAGCCAAATTATGTGTTTTGTGCTAAAAGAGATTAATATTTATTTGTAAGTAACGATTTTGTTTCGATAATTCCTTGTAAGTAAATAGCGAGGATAACCCCGTGATTGCGAATATATCTTTGTTGGATTGATTTACTTGGAAAATTTTATAGTACTTTTAAAGTGTCTTACTGAAGCTGGTGTAATGATGGAAGAAAAGAAGGTTAAAATAACACAAAATTTATATTGCATAAAATATGGTTTTCAAACACAGGTTTACATTTAAACCATATAAATCTAATCATTTAAATCTCAGTTCAAAAGTATTTACAGTACTGATCATTCTTCAATATTATGACAATCACAAACAAATAAAAATAAAAACAATCAAAATCAAGGATTATCTTTATTTCTGACATTTTAGATACATCGGAACTATCATTATGCTCTTCTTCATTTTCACTTTCCCTACTGCCATCACCTGTGTAAATCATTTCATCGATTAATTCAATTCACCTTTAAAATCAAAACCAAGAAGGGTATGTAATAGCAGCTCTATATAATTCCACACAGAGAGAACACGTGCAGTCACGACCAATATTTAAAGACGACTGACGGATTTTTGAGTTTTTTGACTGACAGGCTACCGTCACCTACCGCCCGATTTGTTTTTGATTGTGTATGACCGTGAATTGACTTCTATTTCTTTTGAACAAGGTGTAAAATGCAAGTGCATTGTTTAGGGCTATTACGATTCAATGATTCGAGTGTTTTCGGAAATACGACAATAAGCGAAGATTTGCATGCGCATTATTAATTTTGGACTACTGTACATTACCTTTTGTTTATGTCAGTTGTGACAGCAGATTGGTAAGATAAGTGCTATCTAATGCAACAGGAGTGCGTTGATAAAATATCGTTTGTAAATCATCTAACTATGAAAGCAAAAGCTTGTGTGCAACGTTATGTGTAAGACTAAACAAGAGAGCCCTATTTGTGATTTTTCACTTACATTACCATTTGTTTATGTCAGTTGTTGAAGAAGTTTAGTACAATAATAGTTATCTGAATAAAAATAACATTACAAAAAAATAAACGATCCTATAAAAGTGAAAGCTTGTTACGATGTAGACGTAGTAAGTATAAGATTGAACTAGAGAACCCTTTTCGAGATTTTGTTTAGGTCAATTATGACAGATAATTTGTACGATAAGTGGTTTCTGCTGCACAGAAAATAGCATTACATAAAAAGACTTATAAATAATCTTGCAATAAACGTAAAGTTTGTGAGTACCTATGTGGTAACTACAGTATTTATAAGCTTGCTAAAGGGCCCTTTTTTGAGACTATTAGAAAGGTGCCGTAAACTATTTCGTTCCAAACATGATTCAAACTGTAATTCAATCTAAATAACACGATTATAACTCCATTATGAATCTATTCATTTGACTTAACAATGTTTAAATGTTATTCAATTTGTTTTCAGTTAACTACGATGAACCTCTATCTATAAACACATTCCATATTACTATTACTTATATCTAATATTTGTTCTCTTATGCAATGTGTAATTGACATATCGAATCACTTGGTCCTTCGAGTCAAATTCTTCAGTATTAATAACTAGCAAGCAAACAATAAAAGTACAAACATAACGCTAATAAAACGAACAAGAAAACAAACTGACATACCTTACATAACAGATAAATAAATAAAAAGATCCATGTTATCAATATGACCATGACTATTGGCCTTCACACATTCTACTTGTGTCTATGAACAAATAAAATAAACACTATGTGTTTAAATATTTACACGTAAAAACTGTTAATGTTATTTTCAATATCTATTGCTGTTAATACAAATTCAAGTTTTTGCTCTTTAAGAATTTATTTGCCAATATTGTCCGCATTGTTTTGTGTACCGTCAAGATTTAAAACATGGCCAATTTGGTTGAATTATAGGGCAGAAATAGAATGGCTTGGTACCCCCAATGTTAGAGGACTTCTTAAACATTTGGAACATTTAAATGTTAAGAATTGTATAACATTAAAATGTAGTGTTCTGATCAAATATAATTTTGTACTCTCTAAGAATCATGAAAGTATGTAAGTTCATTTATGTCGAAATTGGACAATCCTGGCAACCATTTCAATTACAGAAGTGTAATAATATATAGTGTAGTGTAATTATATATAGTGTAATGCTCTACTCAGTCTTCTTCTTCGTCGTATCACTCTTGTTAGAGCGGTCGTGGTCATCATGAAATTTGGATATCCCACTTAGTCTATTCCTCTCTAATCTAAGACTTGAAATATATCATTGAAGATTGGACTCTTCTTACTATTACAATGCTTAAATTGATTTTATTGGTCTAAAAGGCTGATCCTAAACGGATAAATGTGACCATTATCAACTATGATAAAAAATTGTTTATGTAGTTCATTAATGTTTTTTCTAGCATCCGGGATCCACGACAGATTCAAGCCATATAAAGATCCATGCATTCGATCTGACATGCAATTAAATTCACTTCTAGCCTCTAGGACATACCGGTTTCCTCACGATTTTCCTTCACAGGTTTGGTATATGCGAAATGTACAAAAAATGTACTTGCACTATCAAGGTTTCGCTTTTTATCACATACTGGAGCAATGACTATAATTAAAAAAATTATACTTGAAGGCAATCTTTACTGTAATACCAACATTTTTACTCTTGAAATAATTCCAGCTCTTCCAAGAATCTTCTAGGGTACTTGTACAAGTAAATACATCAAAATTATTATATATTCAATATTTTTAAATCATATCCTACAAAAATTCTCCTTCACATCATTCGTAATCATGACCTACGCTATATATAAATAGCATAATCTCAAAGCTGTTTCCCAAATAATTTATCTAAATTCGCTTAAATGCTTCAGCATCATATAAACAGAACATTTATCTCGTAATAAATAGGACCGAAGATGTGCGATGATTCACACGGCACTCGTAATCTTTATAATCAAAGTTGGTGCTGTGACCCAAATCCCTGCAACTAGTACTTTCATTGTGATTGCCGCACGCACACATGCGCACGCGCACGGACGTGTGTAGATTGTGTACACGCACACACGTTAATATGTAAATGTGCTTGTGTTTGTTTAATACAAGATGTTTATGAATCGGGCTTTGTGAGATAAATGGATGGCAGTAGTTTTTATTTTTTGTGCGAATGTTTTGAATAGTATTCAATGCTTATAATGCCTAAATTGACAAATAACTTTTTAAAAACAAATTAAACTAGGCTTTATATCCATAGCATTGTGAACTTCAGGTTATCCTGCAACTGCCCCATACAAAATTTCCAACAATTTTTCCAATCCATAATTTGCTTCTTTCCTTTCGTCCATATCCTTCATGCTACCTTCAACTTTTTGATCCTACTTTATAAATCTTCTCTTCTAAAACTCATTGAAATTTATCGACATATAAAATTAATAAAACTAAAGTAACAGAAGTAACTATCTTTTAAGCTCACACAAGCGAAGCAGTGAATGCTTGCATTCATAAACGCACACAAGCAAACCTGCATGGGTGTGTAACAGTATAGCATTGTACTTCTGCACTAGAGCGCGAAGAGATGTATAATATGTATCTAAATGAAATATCATGTAGAACTAGGACAATAATCCGTACTTTGATAGATACTTTGTACGAATTAGATTCGAATGAGATTAATGCCCTATTTGCTGTGAGTTTTGATAACATGCGTAATGTGATGATGAATACATTAAATTTGCAATGACAAAAATATACTGTTTCAAAGAAAATTAAAATTGGATTGAGTTCTGTCATAGAGAATCTGACGTGAATTTTTTTATATAGATTCAATGTAGTACCTACCTATTAGGAAAATAACATTCACGAGTATCATTTAGTTTTATAATTATTCATCAATTAAAAAGTCATTTAGGTTATATCAATTTCTCTACATGAAATTAGACGTACCTATACGATTTCTTTAATCGTTTCTTATGTTTATTTTCTAGGTCATCTCTTAAATATGTATGTATCTTTAAATTATTCTAAACGTGTCTCAAAATAGACTCCTCATGAATTATTATGTATCGTGCATCTCTAATGTTACACGCTTTCAGTCTATCTCCAATCTCAATAGCTGAATGCAAGAACATGATAACATTTTTCATGGAATCGACTCACTTTCGCAACATTACATGATGAGATTATCTTCGCAAATAAATGTCCATATGAAGTTTAAAACAATGAAAAATGGCGAAAGAAAGGCTATGTAATTGTGGTTGCATAACTGTTGGTATAATGTGGACCATCAAAAGACGATTAGGCAGTTTAAGACGATCATGACAGGCGTATCATTACCGTGACAGTTTGCATATGACACAACTACATTCAATTTTCAAAACCTCTTTATCACATACTTTCAAATTTCATATATCACAATTAATATTGAATGACAATACCTTTTTAAACGTCATCACCCTTATTTAGAGTGAAGTGAAAGTGCTTTTCTAAATCTAAGATAGCACCAATTCTAAAAGGAACATGCAGAAATCTTTCAACTCGAAATGTACCAAGTCATCCCGTACTTACCATTAATTTCGTTCTAACCTTTGAATGCTTATCATCAATTAATCGATCGTGGTCCTCTTATCGGTCATCAGGTTCCGATCACCGGAAATGTGGTTCAAAGAAACTGATTGCTTCCAACCGTCATTCAAATTAGTGTCATACAATCATAATCTTCTGCTTGCGTAACATCTGACGTAATCGAAACCAGCTCAGGGAAAGTTACCACGCTAATTTCACTCGCTTCTATCTTTCTCTTTATGTTTCATCCTGTTCGCACTTGCACAATTTCCGTTTTCACCTCTCTCGTTTCTGTGGTAATCTGCTCTCTCTCTCGTTCGCGCACGTGGTGGATATGTGTGTCTTTGTTTGTAGCTTCTTCACGGTTGGCGTGTTCTATTTTTTCGGTTTCGCACGCGCTGGAGGCGTCAATCTACGTAATCAATTGTTTCTTACCTTAAGTGCGGATAAGCCTTGAAGAAAAATGATTAATAAGCTGAGCTATGATGATTTAACACTTTGTGAATAGAGTTTTTAATGCACGAAGGCAACTTTGATTATCTGTCATTAACAACTTAATAATACATTTTAATATTGACTGATTAAAATAATTTATTGCTTCAATGAGCTGCTTAGAATAATTTAGGGGCATCATCACATCTGATGTAAAAGAAATAATGTCAAAATTAGCATATTAGCCAACTTCACTAAATATAACGACCGCGACGCGATAATATCTTCTGCATGCATTATCATAGGTACAAGATAAAATTGCATACATGTTTTAGGCATATTTCAAATGTCTCTATGTAAATACCTTCTTTATAAGCATAAAATTTTAAGCTATTGCATAGCTTCTATCGCGGGCCTTGAGCGCGGGGACCGAATCCAGAAATTCCGTAACGAAAAAACCTCACGCTCCCCACTCCGACGGACACGGAGGTGTGGCTTGAAGGCATGCTATGCAATTATAGCTTTACCGCGGCAGTCCCCGAGTGCCACACATCTTTTTTTTTAAAGAATCTAAAATAACATTGAGAAAAGTATTGTAACTACCAATATAGATAAATGAAATTATACGAAGTACCATTCAAAGTCAAATGATCGTATTTTAGATTTTTTATTAATTAAAATGTTATACGACACTCTTCTTTAACAATATTGACATGCAAATGCACATATACTAAATTAATTAACTATCCAATAAAAGCAGAATTAAATGTCAAATAATGATAATACACGTAACATTTTAATGGTAGCCAGACGGAATAAAATATAAAATTATTTCTGGAATTTATGCATTTACTTTTGATTGATTTAAAGCAAAAATAATTAATTAATTCACATTTGAATCTGTAATAGGTATTTGGTATGCAGTAAAAGGAAAAGAAATTAAATGATTCCAAATACAAATCACAAATTTGGAATTCTAAACACGGGCACAAAACAATTCGAAAATAAAAGTTTTAAAATTCGAAAAACAAATGATTCCAAATTTAAATCGCCAGCGTGCTATGATAATTTCTAATAATATCACATATTGTTAACAGAGGCATAAAACAATTTGAAAACTGAAGTTCGACGTTCAAAAATCAAATGATTCCAAATTGAAATCGCACAGGATGGTATAAATTTCTTAACCGCATTGAATAGGCATTTGCACAAGTTTCGGGTGATCGGTGCCAAGCCAATCTTGCTCAAGGTTGCAGTGGAAAGTAAACCCGTGAACATTCCGCTTACAGCCTACGACGAGCTTTCGTCCCGCAAGGCTATCCGCCGGTATCTAGGGCTACCTTTACGCGTGGAACATTTCTTTGGTTAATATCGAGTTGGTTTAGAATTACAATTAGAGTATTAGCTAGTAGCTGTGGTGTATTAGTGGGCACATTGTAGACGTGATAAAGAACTAATAAGATCTGGATTTATTGAAGAGAAATGTGAATAGGCATTAGGCAAACATGCTCCATCCTAGACCACGCTTGTCGCTATCCTTCAGACGAAGCGATGGTCAAATGCTTGCCTAATCCTCACTTAAAAAAAATAATCTATCTATGTTACTTCTAAATAAAACACTATATTGTATAAACGACCTAAAAATGCTGATCACTGATACAAATGAATCTGAGTGGATTTCAACAACTAGCATTTTTTTACTAATTTTGGTGGAAATTTTTGTTTATGATTTTTTTTTATTCAATTTGATTTTAGGTGTTAGATAGTACTATCTTTTAATTAAATTATCAACAAGAATAAGAATATTCCCTTAAATAATCATGTTATTCCTGACACCGAAATTGACCTCCCACCGAAATTGGTTTTTTGACACCAAAATTGAAAATGATACCACCAAAATTGTTACACCCCACCAAAATTATATTTGGATGGAAAAAAACCTTGTACTGCAATAAAAAAATGAAAAATAATAATAAAAATTGCCTTTTGGTAACAGATCTGCTGACTGCCTTGGCTGGCTTGCCTGCCTGAATAACTTTACCTTAAAATTCATGTCATGTAAAGCTAGCGTGCAGCTTTAAAGATGGACAGAACATGTACTAGTACTAGTATATAAAGATGAATCCTAATGGCTGTACCTACTTATATATTTTAAAGACTAACCGAATATGTAGCATATTTAACCCAGATAAGCCTGAAACTAAAATTTTCTGAAAATTTTGAAAAAAGTTACATTATTTAGTTTATTAGATCTTATGCAACATAAAAAAAATTATGAAAAAAAAATTAAGTGTAAGGCTTTCAGGGAAACAGCCGTCCTATATGTAGGACAGTAGGATAATAAGAGGAAATAAAAGACCATTTATGACAAAACAGAATGTAATCAAAAAGTGTAGTTTATTAGATAACTATTGATTATAATATTACCCATTGTTATATGTAATTTACTAGATTAACACTATTTATGAATGATATGTTTCAAAACACTTGACACACACTCCAACATCACATTTCTTGCAACGTGTCAAACATTTTTTGTGACATTGACGACAGCGTGTTTGCTTCGATTGAGGAATAACCAGATGATTCATTTGGTCTTTACGACTATCAGCATGTTCATGATGGGAGGGTCGGCTAGGCCCTCTTTTGGCATTTTTTCTGTTTGATTCAATCAAAGCAATTGCTACCCTTCTGCGAAAGCCAAGATGATCCAGTTTTCCATGATTTATTTTATATAACTGCCATGCATTATGTTCGACAAGATCAATCATGTGTGTGAGCAACGGCATGTACCATTTCTTACCTCGTATACCAATTCGGTAATGTGAAATATTTTCATCAGACCGATCCACTCCTCCCATATATTTGTTATAGATGGACACCATATGTGGTTCTTCTATGACAATGTTTCTCTTTTCACTTTGTGAGAAGCGTTTGGCAGATTGTTTAGGATTTATTCCTACAGCATTAGAAGCAATACTGAATATATTATTGTCATATCATTTAGCAATAATGAACGTGTTGTCACGTCATGTGTCGTTCTGTAATCGACAGCACCACGTTCCTTTTTTTTCAGTAACTTCGATGTAATCAGAGGACAACTAGATGTCCTGTTTTCTCGAACTGTCCCAGTGCAACGAAGGCCTTTCTTTGTTATCTCTTCCAGCAAGGGCGTCCCAGTAAAAAATTATCAAAAATACGTGGTAAGGAAGGTCGAAGCCACGTGAAATCAGCACATCGCAAAAAGTGAGAACAACGCTTGCACCCAGCCCCAATTCTTTATATATTGAATTGCACATAGTTGTAGCACCTTGGTATGGTTCCATCCATAAAACATACCCTAACCGTGTAGCACCAACCCAAGCTTTGAACCCGTACCTAATAGGTTTACCTTTTATGTGCTGTTTTCAGCCATGTCTACCATAGTAGGGGATCATGGCCTCATCTACACTGTAATGCTCTTCAAGAGGAGAAAACTCTAAGAACTTTTTATTTAGAAGTGTAACTAGGGGGCGTACTTTTGTGTATTTGTCTTGCAAATCCAGATTATCATTGACATGAAGGTGGCGAAAAATAAAGTCAAATCTATCCCTAGTCATAGCCGAGCTGATCAATTCATTCTTTGTATCAGGGGAGTTTTCCCAATACATTCTTCTACGGGGGAGCCATGAATAACCACTAACCAACAATATGCCGATGAAACATTTCATATCTTCAGTGGTTATATCTCCAGGCAAATTCTTTTTGACAGCATATTTATTGCTCTCTGACACCAACAACGAAATAACATCTTCATCTAAGAAGTTTTCAAACCACTCAATTGGGCGCTTATCTTGGCAAGCGCCTTGAACATCTGGCCAATTCACGGGATTTTTTGCCAAGTCCTGTTTTCTCCATGCGTAGGTACGCCTACGTTTAGTTCGACCTGTAGAATCAGAAGGTTCTTCTTCTGTATCACTCACCATAATCTGCCCTTGAATCATTACTTCAGCCGGTTGAAGCAGAATGTTTCGTGGCAAATTATTCAAAGTTACATTATCTTCTTCACCCGAATCTTCGTCAGTGAGACAGTCAGGATCAACAGGAGGAGGTAGAATACATATCAGTCGTTCTCTATAATCTTCTTCATTATCAGAAACATTTTCTAAAGCATCTAAAATTTCATGCGCAACTAACGGTCTGTAAAGAAAAAGTTGTATTATTGTACTAAAATCATGTATATTATCCTACTGTCCTATATATAGTAAGCTAGTATTTGTAACAAGTTATACGTAATTTATTTATATTATTTTACTTATACTAGCTTATGTTGGGACTTATAATTAATGGAGAAGCGGTCTCATTAAAGCGGTCTCATGAAGCAATGTTGGTTTTAGTAAATAAACATTTTTATTTGAATTTTCTAATTTTGGTGTAAGGAAGCAATTTTGGTGGGTCTAAAAATGCCACCAAAACCACCAAAATTGTCCCACCAAAATTGGAAATTGCAAGAAAAAAATTCTTAAAAAAAAACTACGTGTACTAAAATAATAACATATTTACTAAACAATAAACAAACCAAAACTCTACTAATACTCAAAATAACAATAAAATATTACTGTCACAAGTATGATTATTTAAGTACACCAAAATTGCATAAAATCGGGGGTGTTGCAATGAAACTGTTTACTTACATTTTTGGCGGGAAACTGGTACGACACAGCACACAACCACCTGCTAAGCCGGTTAGCGCGTGACTAAATGAAGTGCATAACGTAATTTGTATGCTTTAGGAATCACTGGTGTTTTGTAGAAATATCGTTTTGTAAATGACACCAAAATTAGAAAATTCTCGGCGACAGACCTAAATTGTGCCTGTAAAACTATACTACAGTACTTAATATAATTAAATTGATATATTTTGAATGGTCAACTATTATAAAACGACTACATAAAAATTAAAATCGAATCCTACGTCTAGTTTTTAGTTAATCGATCTTGATATTGAGCGAAGTAGGTCGGCGACAAGCCACCAAAATTGGAAATCGCCTATATTTACTTCATTTTCTTGGAAAATAATAATTATTTTTAAACTATAATGATAGGGCCATATTATAAACATTGTGCTTTACGATTAAAACAAAAAATAAAAACAATATCTTGAAAAAATAGGATAGTTTTCAGCCTTGCCGCGTAAAAAAGCGGTTTGGGAAATCCACCCATCTACTTAGTGGATAAAGAGAGCAAATATCAAATACCCACAATCGTTGTGCATGTAACATGACATGGTTAGTAAAAATTGGCCTTTTAAAAGAAGATAAAGATATTATAATATTTCCATGGAAATTATTATCGAAATGAATCTATATAATTCAAGCGGAAATCAGTATCTTATCGATTAATCTCAAGACTTTTTTTAATTATCATAATACGAATAAGATTTTAATACAAATATGAAGCAAGATAGTTTTATTATTGACCCCGTATGTGTACATGGTGTTGCCCACACATCATTCGCGCAATACCGAGAGAAAGTATCCTATATTATTATCTACTGAAGAAATCTATCATATAGATGCTATATTATATTATATTTTTCATTAGTCATATTTATAGTAAATAATTATAATAAAATTCACACAACGTATGTTTGTATATCTATTTTAAAAACAAAAGCAGAAAGAAGTACTTATTTAGAATTTTTTTAGTAAATTATTCAAGACATTTTTCACACACGGCACGATCTGATCCCATACTAAGCTTTTCGCTTGTGTTATGGAATTTAAAAAATTACCTACTCTTATTTGTAAAACTTATTTCAATTTATGAATTATACAATGAATACACATCACAATCTACATTTTACAATCTAGATACTAACGACATTATGAACAAACAACACAAATAATATATAATATGATATCTCATGCCAAAATCAAATACCTAAATTATCCGATATTTTTCCCAGAAGGTAACCCTACTTGCATCTATCGTTATCTCAACTATTCACCTTTAAATTCTCGTTTAGTTCTCGAAATACTTGAACACAATACCTACCTTGATTGCAAGCGAGTTGCCTACCTGCTAATAAATATTTCTTTAATCAACTCCAATAAAATAAAAAGGAAAGTCACTTGAAATTGATCGTTAAGTTTTTATAAACAAAGTTTTTATGTTTCATTTTTCTTAATTTTTAATGTTTACAAAACTAGAGAAGAAACTTGATGTCATCGTATGTTTCTTCTCTTAATTTTAACGACTTGCTGCAGCGTTTATTGTTAAGTTAATCACTTCATTAAGTTTAAATGATTGATTGAATATTTATAATTGTGCGATGATTTAAAAAAACAGCTCGCATTTGAGTATCTGGTATCATATAGAGCGTGAAATACGAAAACTTTTAGGTAAAATGAGAGAGATCAAATTACTCTTGAAAAAAAAAACACAAAAATTAGGTAACCTCCGACAATACCAGTAAGACTATTTATACTCATAAACTCAAAGTTAAACTCACATATGTTATCATTTATATACATTGTCAAATTACATAGCAATTGGGTCCTCTACATAACGTAGAAATTGAAAACAATAATAGAATATAATATAGATACAAAAATGAACATGGAAAGGGTAAAAAGGGGAAAGGTCAAACCCACATCACATCACACAACATATTTTATCGTCAGTACGAGTGAAGCCTGGTCTTTATTAGCCCATATTTATTTCACTGCAAGAATACTGCTATTGGCAGATGACACATGCACTTTTACTTCTAGGAAGAAGGATAGTGCTTTTACCTGCAAGCTTCCTAACAATCTTCTTCAGTACTCATACAGTAGTGATATGTTTAATCTGCAGATAAATTCCAAAATCGTCACAAAAAGAAACACATGTTAGTACATAAATGGCACTCAGTCACCTCTAGTGAGTCACAGGTCGGAGTGACCTTACCTCCCGATTCAACGGAAGTACCTCATTTGGATTCCTCATCGACCTTTTAGATTTTTGGGGAAAAAAGAAATTTAATTCCTTGAAACTGTTGTTGTTTTTCTTTGCCATAATTTGTTAGCTGGGAATGGTTAAAGTTTTAGGATGTTTTCCTTAATATACCTAAATTGAATAATAGCGAAAATCTTTTTTTGATGAGGTTAAGTTTTCTGGACAGAAACAAGGAGGAAAAAGTGTCTGATCATATTCATAGAGTCAGAAAGACTATCGAACCAAATCTTTGAGTAACGAAAGTTTCGATATTATTATTGTTTAAAACTGTAAATATTTTCGGTTGTTATTCATTTGACTGATGGAGCGAAACAAGACCAATCTTTAAGTACCGACAAAAAGCAGAATTGGAATTGGATGATTATTTATCTAATACCGGAAACCCAAAAAGGCTTCGTGTGTCTCCTAATCATTTAATACTTTATAACAAATTTTATTGTTAATATAAAACAGTAGAAATCAAAATTCTTAACTTTGAATTGGTCGCAGTTTAAATACATCTTCTTGTTGTCCTCTTTGCTACTGGAAGAATTAAAAAAATAATCCTATAATAACAATCTCTACATAGTATAAAACAAAGTCGCTTTCTCTGTCCCTATGTCCCTTGCTTAAATCTTTAAAACTACGCAACGGATTTTGATGCGGTTTTTTTAATAGATAGAGTGATTCTAGAGGAAGGTTTTAGAATATAATTTATTAGGTTTCAGACAAAGCGGGCGAAGCCGCGGGCGGTAAGCTAGTTAATTTATAATCGTACATCTCTATCCCTAAGTGACCTGTGGTATTTACACAGAAGGGTTACATGCATGGTTTTGTAACAATACTTGCCATTCGATCCACCGTTTTATTATATTTGGCATCGTGTTCGGATTTGACCCTAGGACCTAGACCATAGAACTCTTTTGTAATGTTTCTATCTTGGTATTAGTTGGCTGGATTGCTTTATTGATATTGTATATTTAATAAGATATTTGTTGCATGTATTGCATTGAAATATCTCAGTGCCAATTAAAATAAAAAGGGTAGTAAATATCATTATCAGAACAAAAAAGGGTGAATAACAGTTATATTTTGTCCAATTTTTTTCCATTGTGTTATAAATAAAATTAGTTGTTCCAATGTATGTATTAAATTATGATTTAAAGCAACCCTTAAACTTAACCGAATTCTAATTTTACCTATATCCAGTTCTAATTTACTCAATGATTTCTCATTAATGTAGTTGTGTGTCCGGAACGAGGCTGAGAGATCTACTGCTGAGTTGAACCTTAGATTGTTGGGCAATGTTAATGTTTTTTTGGCGCTTCCTTCTTCTAAGGAAGCTAGATTTATTTACAAAATTGTTAATCTTGGTATTAAGCGTAGATAGTTGATTTTTGTAATGCCAATGAGGGTGGCATGATCATGTTTGATCAAACCCTCGTTAATAAAATAAAGATTTAAAAAAAAAAAAAATGTAGTTATAAGTTTTTTTTTTTTTTGAGGAAAATAAATGATTTATTTGATTTATTTATTTATTAAAATATGCTCTCACTTCTTAACTACTCGTGATAAGCAATGCATGACAATAAAAATCCAGACCACAATACTAACGCTCTTCAACACCAAGAAATAGGTAACTAAGATCTTAAATGAACGTTGCAACTGTAATCCTCAAACGATAATATTTCACTACTGACATTCCCATATTTTCGCCACAAAATGGATGGCT
>CAJQZM010029569.1:0-13422 GCA_907164665.1 Colias nastes | reverse complement strand
ATTTAAAATAAGTAGCCTATTGTCCTTTCCAGACATTAATAGTAAACCTGCATATTAATTTTCAATTAGACAGAATCTTCATACATTTTTATTTATATTTACTGAAATTATTATAAAGAGAACAGATGTTTAAAGAGACATACCTCCAATATTTTGGAGATTTATTCTGAGTTTTCTTTTGACCTTTAAAGTACACATTTTGTTCTAGTCTTTACTACACACATTCACACATATTTATTTATTTCAATAATAGATACATATTTATGCATATGGTGCATTAAGAGTTAGAATATTTAAAATTGTATGTATGAATAAATCTGTATGATTCACAATTTTTTTGCTTGTTCACATGTTATAATGTTGTTTCTATAACATCTTTAGTCTATACTCAGCCTAAAGTAAATAAATATTT
Organism: Colias nastes; assembly: GCA_907164665.1. Classification (NCBI taxonomy): domain Eukaryota; kingdom Metazoa; phylum Arthropoda; class Insecta; order Lepidoptera; family Pieridae; genus Colias; species Colias nastes. The sequence goes on along the minus strand of CAJQZM010029569.1, from coordinate 13,010 downwards.
TGAAGATAATGTATAAATATAGAGAAGAACTGCAATAATTACACTGTATGTTTATTAATGTAGTTCTTCTCTTTATGGTCATACTTCAAGTTAATTGAAAATTGTACCTATTAATAATGATAATATGTTTTGATTGCAATTATTTTTAATATCATACTTATAAGTGACAATAACTCTGACAGCATATGATCTATTATATAAAAATGAAACCCGTTTCGCGTTGTCACCGCATCACGCGTGAACGGGTGGACCGATTTCGATAATTCTTTTTTTATTATATTCCTTGAAGTACGAGGATGGTTCTTATGTAGAGAAAACGTAAATATGTACCACGGGCGAAGCCAGGGCGGACCGCTAGTTTAATAATAAAATACATACAGTACAAGCTTATTTTTTAATATTATGAATCAGGAAGCATTGCACTTATTCTTTTTCTATTTTTATCTGATAAGGATGTAAATTTATATATTGCACCACAATTTTTAAATGCCACAGATTTGGACTAGTGAGGTTTATGTATAAAAACTTCATACATCATAAAATTACTTGTTAAATTGCAGTGTTTTATTTTCTTAATAAATTACAGAAAACTTAAGTATTTAAGAATAATATTATTTAAAAAAAAACTAGCTTTCTCTTCAGAACTGTATTGCTCATAACCAATATTATCTTACAAGCAGATTTGGTTTTTATATGTTTCTCAAACTGATTTAGCCAAAATGTCAAAATTCGTTAAGATTAGTTCAACCGTTCTTGATTTTAAGTGGTGTGATTTACCTGACTTACTATTTCATATATGAATAGATTATGCTATAAAATAAACATTTCCAAGTTTCTTGTCAATTATTCTCCATAGCGACAATCCAATTTAGAGATACATAAAAAAAATGATTATTCATAAACACAAAAATTAACGAATTACATTTACAGCCGTCCCCAGCCAGCATGATGGTGGCCAGCACAATAATTACCGACGACAGGAGTACAGAGGAATTACAGAAACGATTCGGCGAGCTTCTCGATGAGAATGTAGTACTCAAAGAGACGTTGAAACAAAACAACGATTCGATGAAGGAACAGTTCTCATTGATAGCCTCATGCCAAGAGGATATGGTGAAAACTCATAAACTGCATAAGGAGAAGTTTGATGAAACGAGAGAGCTTGTGGAAAAGGTATTTGCTTGCATTTTACTTTAAAAAAAAGAGCGCATGTTTTGGCAAGAGTTAAAGATACCAAATTGTCGCCTTACTTCATGACGTGATGGTATTGCTATGACGCATTGAAATTTTACTCTCAACGCGCCTAAAGAAATTTCTCTTCAAAAATTATAATAGCACACCATCAACTTTTAAATTAAATGTTAATGAAATGAACTAATTAATCATGTGATTTAGTTAGTTGTAAGTTGACTTATCTGCTACAAATTGAATGAAAAGTGCTTTTGAATTATGTGCATTAACAACATTGAACCCACAGGAAATGAGATAAAATATAATAAATCTAGTTTACCCATTAATTTGCTTATAATTTGTCTAATTTAAATAATGTTATCATATTTATAAGGGACTCCAGCTATTCTTCTTTCGGTTATTTTTTTTAAATATATAAAATTCATTGAATGGACTATAAATTTTGAAAATATATCTTTCTCTAGCTTTCTCATAATCTCTTTACATAAAACTTTCAACACAACCTCATTGGTTAAGCCCGACCGTACACGGACTGCTCGAGCAGTAAACGGCTGAGCGACGTACACGGACTGCTCGAGCGTTCGGTCGTTGACTGCTCGAGCTGTCGCTACAAACCGCGCAGTTGACGGCTTGAAGCGGTCGCGACTGCTCGAGCAGTCCGTGTTCGGCAGTGAATGAATGTCCATAGTTCACCGCGCGGTCGCGGCTAGTGTTGCCCAAATGCAAGAACAAGACGAGACTTAGCCAGTCTTGGTCTTGGTCTTGCGCCAATACACCTGGTCTTGGTCTTGGTCTTGGTCTTGCGCTCCTAGTCTTGGTCTTGGTCTTGGTCTTGCAGCAAGAGTCTTGCAAGTCTTGCAATTACCTATTAGTCTATTACTATTTATTAAAGTTTACTTTAAATCTTAGAAAAACGTATTAGAATTGGAACATTGTGAGCTTGAATTAACATAGCCATAGTAAAGATCAAGCAGATTAATAAATAACTGAAGATTTGATAAGAAATTCGAAAAATCAACTGACCTATATGTCGTTTTCCATGGAAGTTTTTTGCAACGAATGTGAAAGACGAAACAATACAACACGCAAAGCGGCTTTTACTATAAACGGAACTACATTTAAAAATATACTTTATTTATTGAGTTATAAGGTTGCTTCCATTCTGTTTATTTACATTCTCAAAAACATCAATCGCGGCAAAGGCGGCTTGCGACAAAGGCGGCTTGCGACAAAGGCGGCTTGTGTCAAAGGCCTCGGCGATATCATTTAACAACATAATATGTACTTTAGGCAAACTTGTAATAAGATCTATTTTACTTTCTTATTAGTCCATTTGACAAGGATATTGGGTAAGATACCTATTGGAATAATTTTATTATTATGTATGTACGTTTATTAAATCCGCGAATAAAAAAATTTTTAGTCGCGAATATAGAAATTGGGTCGCATTTTTTTAATCCGCGAATAGTGAAAACGCGAATAAAGGAAGCGCGAATAAGGAACTTTTACTGTAGTGTCAAATGTTATGATTTCGGCGTGGCGGCAACGATTGTTTTAAGCCTGATTCCCACGACATGTTTGCTTCACAAACCCGACCGCGCCACACCATACCACATGCCATGGGAATCGGCGCGCTTGTGCTTGTTTGCCGATGTTTGCCGACGCTTGTGCTATCCATCGGAAGTCGGTAAGATCAAAGGTGCGCGCTTGGCGCGGTGCGACGGCGTTGGTCGACGTCCGTCGGGGCTTGCCGTCTGTAGCGCGTCATTGTTCGGAACCGTACGATAATTATCGTACAAATACGTCATCTCTTCAACGAGCTGTAATATTTTTATTTATACATAGTTATGTATTATGTATCATGTATGATATGTATGTATGTAAGTATATATGTATGTATGTGTATTTATAGCATGTATTTATAGTATTGATATCAATATTTATATTGTTTTTACTTATTTATTTATTATTAGGTATCTATTTTTATATATATACGTATATATATTGTATATGTATATATTTTTTTTTTTTTTTTCTCCTTTTAAATCAAACACCACCCATCTAATTTTAATTCGTATGACAAATCCTATCCAAAGGTTGCCTGGCAGAGATCGCTTATAGCGATAAGGCCGCCTATTTAACATGTTATGATCTTCTTTTTTGTTCTTTTTATTTTTGTGTTTATTTTTTTGTGTGTGTTAAATAAAGAATTTAAATAAATAAATAAATAAATAAAATAATTTTGTGCCTTCGTACGATGTACGATAGCATAGTATTATCGTACGCTGATTGTACGATAATTTCTATCATGCAAAATTCGAGAATTTATATTAGGTATTAGTAGGAATGACCGTCCACCGTGCTCGCCAGTGCTTGCCATACGCACACATGCCGTGGGAACGCTCAGTTCAAATCGCGACCGATGGCGACAAGCGCTTGTCGTCTGCCAATGCTTGTGAAGCAAACATGTCGTGGGAATCAGGCTTTAGATTTCAAAAGAAGCCGCCGGCGCGTGTATCATAACCATGTACTTCCGAAAAGCGGCAAATTTCTTTGAGAAGTAAGTACAAAACCTTTGATGCCGCATTATCAAAGTGCCGATGGTTAAAATATAACTATGCATGCACTCAGTTTGATTTTAATAGATATTTTTTTATTCGCTATGTTTATGGTATTAGTCGTAATGCGCATAGGTCCAGTTTTTCATATTCTTTGATACAGTTTTTTGCGTCTCATAGAATTCCTAAGCGTACCTACCTATACACCGAACTGTTACACCTAACTACTCAGTGAAATAGCGCTAAGTCCTAGCTGCAAGACGCAAGAGTCTTGCAGGCTATGTCTTGTTCTTGCTCAAGTCTTGCACGGTCAGTCTTGGTCTTGGTCTTGCTAAAAATACGCGGTCTTGTTCTTGGTCTTGGTCTTGCAAAAACGCAAGAACAAGACCAAGACTGCAAGACCAAGACTGAATTTGGGCAACACTAGTCGCGGCTTTAAGCCGTCGGTCTAAACTGCTTGAAGCGGTCCGTGTACGGCCGCACTAAAAAGACAATTTAAACTGTGTATATTTTAATAAATCAATTTTACAGCTACGTCTAGAAAACAAAAAGCTCAAAGACGATATAGTGCGTCTGTCCAATACGGATATTCTTACAAACGGTGACGCTAAATCTGGCGCGTCGTCCACAGTGGAGTTTGTGACGTCACCAGATGATGATACTATCAACAAGTTGACAGCACAATTGGAATTAGTTGAAAAACAACGGAGACAGGTATGTTATATGTATGGAGGAATTAAAACGGATTTAACTAATCCATACTGATATAATACATGCGAAGTAACTCTGTCTGTCTTTTTACGCCTAAACCAAGAAGCCAATAAATTCTTATTATTATTATGATATTTGGTACAAATATAGTTTGATACATGAGAAAGGATATAGTAGGGTTTTATCCCGGAAATCCTACAGAAACGGGAACTATGCGGGATTCGCCCGCGGCTATTTATATAATTTTTAAAATACCCTATCTTACTTGTCACTTCGTACAAATATTATAAATGCCGCCTGTGAGGATTGATGTATGAATGTATGTTTGTTGCTCTTTCATGTAAAAACCTCTGAACGAATTCTAATGATATGGCAGTGATTTAGTTTATGTACTAGAATAAATAACACATAAGCTATAGAAATACTTGCTTTTGCGGATGTAACCGCGCGGCACAGCTAGTATGCCACAAACATATGGATAAAACTACTTTGAATCGATTTTGCTGTATTTTTACCCAGTTAATAGTTTATACTGTAACAAAAACATTTTCAATAAATAATAATTTTTTATCGTTTTTTTCAGGTTATAGTAGAAAATGAGAAACTAACATGGCAGAAAGAATCATTAGAACATATAGTGGACGCGACGTCTAAAGAAAGGGATGATGTTAAAGAGAAATTGAAGAATATTGAGGTAAAATTATTTTATTTTGAAGTGACTTATTAAAAAGTTTTAGACCGGGAGATAGTGACAGAAATTATTGGGTCATTTGTACCACAATGGTGGTTCTTCAGGGGTCTTAGTATGCAATGACAAAGAAAAATGATGGTCAGAGCGCTGGTACCGGCGGCCCAGTCGCGTGGGCGTTAGTCGAACTCGTCGGATAAATTAATCTAATCTCCTGGTCTATATATTATTATACCCGGCGCGGCGAATGATGATCCCTATGACAGCTCGTCTTAGTGATTGCTCGTATGATGGGTCGTGTCGATACTTTACTATTTTATAGGCAAAGGTGTGGTTTGCATTCAGCCACGTCGGTAAACATGTTTTTACAAATATTATAAAATGAATTTTTAACTAAAAATTTTAACGTCTATTAAGTATGTTGTTGTTGTATTAATTTAAGTTTTTTAGCATAGATTAAGTAGGTAAGTAAAACGAAAGTTTTCCAAAACATAAACATATGCCTTATCATTTTCACGTAATTTTTAACCCTAAACGGGTTAACCCTAAACACAGTGTATATTATTTTATCATGAAAATGGAATCCCCCATTTAATTTGTCTAAAAAACTTATATTATCATAGGTAAGTAAATTAACGCGAACGGTAATTAATTAATTAATTATGCTGCGATCTTCTGTTCCATTCAATAGTGAATGAACTAAAGCTTAAGCATGGAAAAAATGTGAACTCGTTTCCATTATCGAAATTTGTTTATCGATACTTTCCGCACTAGTCGATAAATGCCAACGATGTAAGTTTTGTAGGACGTAAACGTAAAGTCAGATTGATATAATTTCTCGTAAATGTTAAGAATTGTTATAATTCCAACGGAATATCATTGTTATGGCAGTAAGCTACGTAAAAATTAATAAATGCCATTTTTAGACGCCTCCAATACGTTTCTAATTTAATGGTGACGCCATTACAAGTTTGTCTCTTGAGAATAACTGTCAGTGTCATAGGAATCATCATTCGCCGCGCCGGGTATAAGTTCCTATTATTCAGAAGGTCGATTTTCGATCGTTAAAAGAGTAAGATTAGAAAATACAAAACGGCTGGATCTATTTTGATAATATATTGGGTTGTTTAAATAAATAAATAAATAAATAAACGTTTATTGTCAACATAACACAAATACACCAGAGCATGAGATTTTACACAATATAAACATTTAGCAACACACATATAATACAAACATTAAATTATTTATCATCAATAAGTAATTATCATCAGAATATGTATTCATATAATGTGGGAAGGTACTGGGCATTTTCACGTTGACAAAAGGGACCAACTCAGTATTCGGCACGAATGATAATAAAACCATTCGTGCCACTGATTTTCAGTGGCCCCTAATGACACTTGGAGTTGACAATTACGAAATACAAAAAAAAAATAAGAATAAAAATAAACGAAATTGAAACAACAGCAAAATTAAACTAATAAAACACGTCACTAACAATACTTACAATTAAACGAGTATCAGAAATGAGAGAAAAAAAAATACATTAAGGGCCGATTTTTCAATGCCCAGATAAACAGCTAGATAGACTTTATTCTTCAGTTAACAAAATATTCAATTTTTCAATAGACGAATAGGACTTATCTAATAACTACGTTATTTGAGGAATAAATCTATTTGCCGCTCCAACGGCCAGATAGCGCGCTATTCGACGAATAGGCGTTTGATTTGACAACTGACGCGTCAAATTTGGGATATTTTCGTATGTAATAACATAGAGCATAGAATTATTAACAATTAAGCCTCTTTCTATATATAATTATTATCAATTAAAATCATATTGAAATTGATGTTTTTGGTAGTATTGATGACCATGCCATTGAAAATTTGCCGAACGCTGCCTTTATGTCGTTTCCATCGTAAAATATATAAATTTAAACACAAATTAAATCAAAACTCTTTACTCGAATCAAAACAACAATCAACAATCATAGAACACAAGACAAACTTAAAATGCACTCCTGACGTGAGTCATAATGACGGTTGTTGACAACTTGCAAGAGTTGACTCTTTCCCGCTCTAACCTGACTAATTTAATCACAGAACATTAAAAACAAATAGAAGTGCTATAATGTCATAATTACTATGAAAACCAGTGTCGCCAAACCCACACATTTAAACCGATAGTTATACAGTACACTACAAGTAATCTATGCCTTTGATTGGACAGCTTAATTTGAGTAAAAACTGACTTAGGTTATAAATTCAGCATTTCAATATGTACCCTAACGCACCATGTTACGGTTTATTTTAGTATAACATCCCTAGGTATATTAGCTGTTTTGTTTCTCATTCCACAGAAATTCCAAATTCGAAAACATCCAGCTACTCCACAACAGAGGGCGTTAGTTTTCGATAGATATAACTTTGAACCTCAACTCATAGAGATAAGGTTGAAATTTGTGTCACTCAACATTAATGACATTAACTTGATATTTATCTGATGCTATGCCCTGAGGGATGTCAGCCTTGTTATCGATAATTCACAAATAAATATTTTTTGTGTATTTTTTTTTCTTTCTATTATATGAGTATAGTATAATGTGTCACATTTTGGAGTATGTTTATTACTACTAAGTACGTCTTTTTATATTATTATTAATAAATAAAAAACGGAATAGAATAGTATATATTAATCTATATTTACAAAATACAAAAAGAAAATATGCATTATTTTAAATCTTGGGACTGCCGTAGGTTTGCTGTATCGGTGGCCTTTGTTAGACCGCTTAGTGCTGTTCGGCATCCAGTTAACTCGTCACGTTGCATTTATCCATTTCTCTTTTAAATTTGCCTCTTTGGGAAATCTATAAATAAATTGGACAAATGAAAGCTAAGGAAAAATAAAATAAAATTTAATATTTATAATGTTTGTCTTTTCTAAAGTATCGATACTGTCGATATGCGCCACAAGCATCACTAAAGCGACATTCGTTTGTTTATTGCAATAATATTCCAGAAAGTCTTGTTTGCTGTTCAATCTATAATAGTACTAATTTCTTACAGATTAAGGTTCATTTTGTCTAGATATTTGTATACAATTTTGACAAATTACAAGCGAAGTTATAACATAAAATATTATATGTAAAATAAATAAAAATAAGACTTACCGATGGTATGAAATGCCTCCATTGCTGATATTATTTCGTCTGCTATCATTTTTGCACTCTAATACCGAACAACACGTCCTAATTAATGAATAAATATGGAAAAAAGGTTTGACAGCTGACAACCGACTCGAATATTTTTCTGCGCACAACTGAGAGCAAGTTAGGTGATCTTACCTTACAAGTGACACGTGGGCCACGCCCACATCACACTTCTATCTACTTTACTGTTCTGTGAATTTAATATGTTTGTTTCGCCACTCCGAGAGCAGAGCTGCCAATATGGAAATATTTGGTCAGATAGTTATTCATCAAATAAATCACGATTGAAAAATAGGCGAGCCGTTATGAGTTAGATAAACAATTGAATAAATCTATTCGAGGGGTAGTTATTAGACTGTTTATCTCGGGATTGAAAAATCGGCCCTAAAACAACCAAAGAAAAGTAAAAAAGGTCTAAAAACAAACAAAAACTTTTTAAAGCGTACAAAAAATAACAATAAAAAAACAGAGCATAACATATTAAAATAAACTAACTGAAACTAATATTTTATGAAAATTAAACACAGGAATCTATATGAAAAAGGAACTAAGGAATTATAATATGTTTCAGTTTTACAAATGCGGCATGAATGATATGGTCAAGAATTATAAGGAGCAAGTAAAAGAATTGAACACAAAACTACGAGAGGCTTCGAAAAATGTGAGTGTGAAAAAAAATTTAATATTTTTTTAACTTCAGTGTTGTGCTATGCGGTATGGTGCCATTTTCGTATATATTTATTTACTCTTTCTTGATTTAAAGATGTTTTTCGAGGTTTAAAATTAAAATTAATTTTATTTTTTTATTTATTAATACTTTATTGCTCTTAGAATTATTATAATGATACTTAACCTAGTAAGTAGATATTTTGAAAAAAATAAAATAACAAAAACTCAATTGGGATATGGCAATATATTATACTTATAATAAATTTTAAGAATTTATTTGCATAGTAATCAAACCAATAATTAACCATTGTACCAATAAAATTTACTTTTATAACTGTGCTTCTGGAAATTTCTCCTCAAAATAATGTACACCAGATTTAGAATACGCTACAATAAAATTGGCGTATATCGAAAATATTTTTCAGGATACTTCGAGTTCTGAAATAACTAAAAGAGATGAAGTTATTAAACAGCTAAATGGGAAAATAACGGCTCTTCAAACTGAATACAAGGCGGCACAAATGAAAATATTAGATTTGGAGAATATTAAGGTAAGGCGCTTTAGTCGCGTTGAGAGTAAAATTTCAAGCTCGCTTCATGGCAATACCGTCGCGTCATGGAGTATGGCGACGATTTTGGTATCTTTGAATCTTGCCAAAGAAGTTTCACTTCTGACACGTGTTTTCATCACTCTTTTTTGTACAAATATGTTATGGTTTTTTTAATCTGAGACAAAAAACTTTTCTAACTTTTATATTATTCCGTTTTTCCCAAGAAAAAATGGCAGTAAAAAATTATACAAATAATTGTAGTGAAAGTAATTTCTTTTATGTAATAAGTTTTATTATTATTTCAGTTGGAGTTTGCACAATACAAATGTGGAATTAACGATATGGTGAAAACGTATAAGGAACAAATACAAGAATTAAACCTAAGGATTAAGGATGTACAGAAAATTGTGAGTGAAAATACTATATTTGATTCTAATGACTTTGCTTATAATAATTTGTTACGTATTATAATACCTGAATGTTAATGATGATAAAATGTAGTATTGGAAAATATATTATTCTGTATTGGTATTAAATTGTTGTAGTATTCAATTTTAGTAATAAAAAAGTGATTTAAAGAAGATTCCTTTAAAAAACGTTTTAACAATACAGCCTTTAAAAGGTCTTCAAGGGTGTGACTATGAAAAGTGGATTCTAAAAAATCTGTTTTTATACTAATACTCTTTGTAATGCTTTAAAATAGTTTTATAACTTAAGCATATTACTTTTTATGCTATCCTTAAATTATAGGTATTCCAACCAGTATATACAACAAGCGATGGTGCTGAGAAATCTTCGCAATATGCTGGCTACTTGACAAACGTGCAAACGTATAATCGTACACTTAAGCACTTAGCTGAACACTTAAATAACTTGACCAGTGGGTAAGTTACACTCACATAAGTTTAAATATGTGGGTGCTAAGTTATTTTTGTAAGTAGAAATACCCGTCTAAAAAGATGGAACTTTTTGGGAAATTGTGGTGTTTATACATAATGTAGAATTATTAAATAAATAATTATTATATAAAATAGGTGGAATTTACTTATTAATTTCCGTGATTTTTCTTTAATTTAGTTGTTTCTTAAAACTGGTCCGTTCTTACTGGCATAAAAAGGAAGTCTACGTTCACCCATTTCTTCGCCACTTGTAGACGAAATTTTTTGTTTATTCGATATTCTGTTTACCATTTTTTTTTTTGTAAAAATCAAGAAAGATGCTTTTGTCGGACTTTATCGAAAATACTGCTAATTTAATTATGTTGTCAAAATTCATCGAAAAATATTCTTATGTAAGAAATTACACGCGAGGCCGGGTTAAATATTAGCTTGAATGTAATAAGAATGTACTGCGATTCTACACAGCTACCTAATTGATGTAGGTAATTTATAACAAATCGCAGCAAGTCAACGACTATTAGCAAAGTGAGGGTAGTTGGGTCGAACGTCGTATAAACAACGTCCGAGCCCCTAGGCACGATTCGTACGAATGCGCCACGAGTCAAAGGAAAGCGGATTTTTATAGTATTCGACAGCTATAGTGCCACAAACTTATCTGACCCGGTGACGGTGTCACTGATGTCGCTTTCTTTTTATTTAAACAAAATATTCCGTATGAAAAAACTGTGAAAATGTGACATTTCAAAATGGCGGCACGTAGTTCCAGTTTTTGCCACCGGGTCAGATAAGTTTGTGGCACTGTAAGCATGTTCAGACATTCGAAATAATGACAACTAAATTGACAACTAGGTATTCATCCACAAAAATATTGAAACAAAAGTTACGTCTAACACTTATGAATGATTTTCAGATTATCCGATGGTCTTGTAAAAACACTGGGCGCTATAATAACTGCGCAAGAGTTCAATCTGGAAAGGGCCTCGTTGGAGAAACTGCGCAGTAGCCTCGTCGAAGTCAAACAACATATTGAGAAACAACATAGCAATGTTGTTGGTAATATGTAAGTATTATTCGCGATTCGCTTCGTTTTCGCTTCGCTTTTGAGATTTTTTTGTACAATATAAATTGTTAATAATTATTACTATAAAGTCTATAAATTCATGGTTTTACAGAGGTTTAAATTTCTCCTAATCTGTTGTCCTTGTCTATGGTTTAACATTAACTGTCTTATCACAAAAACCTTTAGACAGGGTTTATCTTTAAACGCGGGTTCTCTTTAATCTGGTTTTGTCGTTTTGTCGTATTTCACATAGAAAACTATTAAAGTGACAGATCCCTGGTTTAAAGTTAAAATGTGCTTAAATTGTTTTGTGGTAATACCATAAAACACGTTTTGTAATAAGACTTTTACTTTAACCACGGTTTTAATACGTTTTAGACCCGGTTTGTAGTTAGTCTGTTATAAGACGGATAAGTTTTATATTCATGTAAAATGATTAACTATTATTTCACTATCAAATATTTTAAATATTCTAGAAAACAAATACGAAAAATATAGCTTTTTTTTCTTACTTTTTATTAAAACTCACTTAATCATTACATAATATAAAACAAAGTCGCTTTTTCTGTCCCTATGTATGCTTAAATCTTTAAAACTACGAAACGGATTTTGATGCGGTTTTTTTTAATAGATAAGAGTGATTGAAGAGGAAGGTTTTAGTATATAATTTATTAGTTAGTTTTAGTCAAAGCCTGCGAAGCCGCGGGCGGAAAGTACTTACTCTATGATGTAATAATATTTGTTTTACAGTGGCGAAGTGAAAGGCACAATGTCAATATTCGAAGGGATATTTAAAGATTACAATGAATTATTGAAGAAGACGGTCACAAAACAAGATAGTGTGAGTGCCACTCTTTTGTTTACATAGCCTTTGATCTTCAAAAATAGCTATATTATATATTAAAGTAAAACCAAGCTTATTTTAAGATGTATTCACAAAACGTAGCAAAAATTACAGCCTATGGTGGTTTACACGAGAATTTGTTCCTTTTAAGTGATCGTTATTTTATAGTAGTTTTGTTATTTTTTTCATATTAGCTGCTATAAACAATGTTTTTGTGAATGCACACAGCGCACCGCCATCTAGTTATGCGTGTGTGTGCGTAGGCGCGTACGTTTGATATGCGTGCGTGCGTGTATTTGTGTGTGTACATTTGCTTTTTTTTTAATTTAATTTCGCTTTATTCCCCTTCCTTCCAGCGGAAGGGGACCTAGTACAAATACTAGATGGATAATTTTTTCCTATCTTTTTATGTTTTCTTTGTTTTGTACGTACATACATTTGTGTGCGTGTATGCGTATCTGTATGCGTGTATGTTACTGTGTTTTTATTGTTTTTACTTTTCTCATACAATTCCAGCCTCCGCCCAGCGCAAGTGTGGAACAATTAACAGCGGCATTAGTTGCTCGCGGTGAGGATGTGCAAGCGTTGGAGAACGAGATAGCCATGTTGATCGGCAACAAGGAGGAC
>CAJQZM010029568.1:345-12410 GCA_907164665.1 Colias nastes | reverse complement strand
ATATAGTTACCGGTGGTGCAGGCGATGGTCCCGGTGGCGCTCCCGCTCGCGGCTGCGGCGGCGGTGCGGGCTGCGCTTGCGGTGCCGCCGCGGGCTGTACTCGCGGCTGCGCGACTCGTGCACCGGCGAGTCTGTACACGATAATATATATTTAGGGTATCGAAGCTATTTCATTGGTCGATTAAAAATTAATTTGTTTGGATAAGGGCCAACCCCATATCCAAACAAATTAATTAGGTTAGGTGCTTTTTTTTTAACTACATAAAAATAGGCCCCGTCGCGTCGACTCGCAGGCGTTGTTGACGTTTGGAAAAAGAAAATTCTCGATAACTGTCGTCATTCAATGACCGCACTAGTTATGACTAGCTTTATATCTGCTTTTTTCAAAGGGCTATATTACAATCCTTGTTAACGCGTGACGTTTGTTAAATCAATGTTTGACACAGTCATTCAATGAACACACTAGTCATTCAATAGCAGCTGATTCAAGCCGATGACGGCGACGGTGATACGGTGCCTAATAAAAAATTTTGTTGCTTTGGAATTTTGATTTTATCAACTTGAAAATCTCTCATAAGCTAGTCCAGATAATTATCTCAAAAATTATAACCAAATAAAGTATATTTTTAATATTTAGAAACAGCTTTACATCAAAATCATAATTTTACCTGATATAACCATAACTTCGTTAGCCAGCCTGTGCTGCTCATGCCAGTATTCCCTGCGACGGCTCTCATACTCCTCGTTATCAGAATCTATAGTCACAGTATCATGGTATGGTGGAATGGATGGTGTGTGTGGTGTGGAAGACTTCTGCCGCCTTCTGCTTGTGCTGAAAATAGTCAATAATTTGTTAGAATTATTCTAATTTAAAGTAATTAGAACTAATCTAATCTACACTAATATTATAAAGAGGAAAACTTTGTTTGTTTGTTTGTTTGATTGATTGTAATGAATAGGCTCATAAACTACTGGACCGATTTTAAAAATTCTTTCACCATTCGAAAGCTACATTATCCACGAGTAATATAGGATAGGTTTTATCCCGGAAATTCCACGGGAACGGGAACTATGCGAGTTTTTCTTTGAAACCGCGGGCGGAGCCGCCGGCGGATAGCTAGTAATATTATAATTTATAATACTAGTTAATTGGCCCTCAGGCACAGCCTCAGGGAAGATTTTTAAATTATTTTTTTAACAGTTATTATACTAATCCAAGCAGACTCAAAACCAAATCTATTCAAACATTCTGAGTTATAAGAGGTAAGATACACAATGTTTTTATAAATATATAATATAAGCAGTGACTGGGAACTATTAAAAGACATAAAAAACGTAATTGTTTAATGACTAATGTTAAGTTGTGTAAATCCATACTAATATTATAAATGCGAAAGTAACTCTGTCTGTCTGTCTGTCTGTTACTCAATCACGCCTAAACTACTGAACCAATTTTCATGAAATTTGGTATGGAGATATGTTGATACCCGAGAAAGGACATAGGCTACTTTTTATCCCGGAAAAACGACGCAATCTCGGAAATCCCACGGGAACGGGAACCATGCGGGTTTTTCTTTGACTGCGCGGGCGAAGCCGCGGGCGGAAACCTAGTATGTAATATGTTTTTATATTTTCAATATTTACACAAAAATATAAAAACATATTACAAATAAAAGTGCATAATAAATAACAGCACAAGTTATTATTTAGACTTTAGATTTGACTCAAGATTATTGATAACCTTTCTATTCTCCTTTATGTAAAATAAGTTTCAAAATGCATTTGTTGGCATAACAAAGCCAACTTAACATTATACAACGGTATAAATGTATCTTAACCCCTTATTGACAAAACCCTTATTGACTGATTTTATCAGATAAAATCAGTCAATTCGGGTTTTGACCGACACCTTTATAACCTTATTGACTAATTTTACCGGTCAATAAGGTTTTTGACTGGTTAAGGGTTTTGACTGTAACACATATAAGTAATAAAAACATCTTTAAAAGATTTCATATACTATGAAATAAATAATCTTACAATATCTAACTTAATATTAACAACAAACAAATAATAAAAAGGCTTACCATAAGTCAATACTGATTGCATGAAAAAAAATTAAATTTGTTAATGATGAGGCACTATAAAATGATTGTTACATAAACAGTTTCTTATTCCAAAACAGCTTTTCTTGCAGTATCCAAAAGCTTGGTAAATATAGCTTCAACTGTTTTAGTTATTAGCACTATGTCTAAATATAATTTGTTCCAAGTTATAAAAAGTGGATTCATTTGACAAGTTAAATTTGCTCTATGAGCAAATATGAACTTACCTATGGGTAATGAGAGATAGAAAAACTAAAATAGAACTTAAAACTTCATGACATAAGAGTAAAACATATTTTTGGGTTTTAATTTAGATGGTTCGGTAGAATTATTATTTATAGAGCAAAGTCTGAGATATTGTTTGTTTACATGATGATAAGTTAGTACAAAACACACACTATGCATTTTAAATGTTGGTAAATGCTAAGGGTATTAATAAAGAGATAAATTGGTGATTTACCTGATTAATGGAGATCTCTCATGTAGTGGAGAATATGGTAATAAATTGTGTGGTTCATGATGATCAATCCTATGCCTCGGTGACATGTCATGTCTGTCCCGCAATATTGGCGGAGTCGTAGGAGAGACAGGAGAACATGAACCATTATGGAGCGGTGAGGACGGTTTCTCCCATTCGCTAATAGGCACTTGTGTGTACCGCTGCGGCGTCGGCGGCCTAGCGGTCTCCGTCAGCAAGCGATCGTCTGGCGACACGCTCTCTAAGCTTGCGGACCTCGATCGATGTTTGGACCTCTTCTTTTTCTTCTTCTTGTCCTTCTTTCTTTTCCCCTTCTTCTTGTAACGATCGAACTCCAGCTCATCGTCGTAGTCCAGGTCGCGCTTCTTCCTCGCTGCTGAAGAAGAATCACGGATGAGAGCGTATTCGTCCGC
Source organism: Colias nastes (assembly GCA_907164665.1). Taxonomy (NCBI): domain Eukaryota; kingdom Metazoa; phylum Arthropoda; class Insecta; order Lepidoptera; family Pieridae; genus Colias; species Colias nastes. The sequence continues at coordinate 9,414 of CAJQZM010029568.1, read as the reverse complement.
GGCCCGACGGCTCGTGGTCGTGACCGATATCTTGTTGTCGAGAAACGTGCGGACCGAGTGGGATTTCCTGGTTCTATCTAGGTCGTCAGCAATGTGCCTTCCGATCGAGCTAGCCTCGCTCTCGATCTCGCCGGCCTCCGGGGCCGACAGATCCTCGGAGCTCACATCGGAATACTCCACCAGGGGTTTAACTGAGTTACTAGTAGCATAAGATTGATCGTGGGTACCGCTGGAATGACTCCTGTGCTTCTTGTGCGAATGTTTCTTATGTTTCTCCTTGTGGTGCTTGCTATGTCGCTTGTCGTGGCTCCGCTCCATGCTGGACGACGGCTGCTCCACGGTGTCTGCCAGTTTTATCTACATCAACTGGAAACCAAAAAATAATTTTTCACTAGGCAGGCAAAAAGACACATTTTTTTTTTAGAAATCGTTTTACAATAAAATCTGTAATATTAAAAATATATAGGAATCAAAATTAAAATTTAATTCTATTTTTATTATCAAAGCCAAAATAATGAACAGTTACGTGTGCTAAAAATAGACCTCTTATATATCTATAAATCTACTTAATTGCGTCTAATATAAAGACTAGAACAGAAAATTACATGCAACTACACAAAATATAAATAAAAATGACTTACCTCAAAAATAAACGGACGTGGGTCCATGGGAAGCACGATTTTGATTTGCAAAAATACTAGGACTAAATTGGTTTAGGCAGGACTTTAGTTCTTTATATTATGGCTATTTTATGCAGCCAATATTATTGTATTCTAGTTCTTTAAAGCTTTATGAGCTTTATTTTGCTAATCATGATCATAAAAAGCGCATTATTCATGTAATAACATCGGATTATTTTATTACGGATTCAAGAATGTCGATTTCTGGTCAGCCATTTGCTTTTGCATTTCATCATAGTTTTGTGGTGTTGTCATATGACGACAAACAACATCAAACTACTCGAATGCGGAGAAGTCGATTTTAAACCGATTCACTTGTCAAAATCTCGAATAAATATTTTTGCTATATTTATTAATCATATCTTCTGTAATCTTACGGATTATCGGTACGAAATTGGACTAAGTTTGCAATTAAATAATAATCTGTTCTCCGTTTAATGTTTGACCGCCTCCTTGGTACAGTGGTTGACGCGTGAGCGTAGAACCGAGGGGCCCTGGGTTCGATTCCCGGTGGAGACGAAGAAAAAAAAATGTCTTTGTCTGGCAGGACACAGAAGGCTGATCACCTACTTGTCCCTAAAAGAAAAATCGATCAGTGAAACAGATGTATGCAGAATGCATCTGCCCCTTACCCCACTTGGGGACACGGGACTTCACTTTTTCACTTTTTCTCCGTTTAATGTAATTTTTAATCACTTCTAGTTCAATAGCTTTATTTTCTATTAATTCTCAGTTCTCACCGTGAAAGATATTTCATAAAATCGCCAATTATATAAATAAATTATAACTAATGTCATTGCTTTCTAATACATTATTTCTTAACTTATTTATAAAATCAAGAAATAAGAATCGATATGGAGAAAATCGTTTACAGTTTATTCCATTGTTTCATTAAAATGTGGTTAAATTAGAATTCAAACAATAATTGTGTAGTGTTGTTTATTTTTATATAGTTTCTTTTTATATAATTATAATCTTTAAGCAAGCCAATTCACATTTTATTAATGACATAATTAACAGCTAGAATACGGACATAACTCAAAAGACCGGAATCATGAGAAATGAGAATTGCAAAAGTCAATATTTTTTATCTGTGACTGCGTGCGATTGCTTTGCGTCCCTGATACAGAAGCATTATTTTTTGCAATAATCAGTTAAATCTAGATTTTTAGAAGAATATATTTATTTGAAGTTAATTTGCAAACTGCAGTTATTATCGTAATAAAGTCGCAAATAAATTATACTGGTGTAAAGTATATATATACCTTATAAATATATTTGTGTGCACGGCTTGAGTTCATCGCGAAATTTGTGAAGTCTCCCAATATGGGAAAGAGATTTGAAATATTTTAGTGATATTAATTAAATATAAATAATATAAACGCAAGAGGCGCACACCTGGTGTAATTGACAGATTTCGTGGTGCATAACTATGGTTATGATTGCGAGTCGAAGTATTGAGAAATATTCGGCATGCTGACACCGTAACAAATTCGAAAATATGTAAATAAACATGAACGATATAGATATTAAAATAGTGGATTCACCGAAAGACCGGTTAGTGGGAGCTGCGGAGTCGCCCTTGCCGGAGAACTCGGGTGAAAATGAAGTTGATCCATTGTGCATTGACGAAGAAATGAGCTCCGCGAAGGAAGCAGAAGACACCGCTGATAATAAGGCGGAAACAAATGAGAATGCGGGTAACTGTGATGATAATGCCAAAGAAGAGAGTTTAAGCGAGAGTGCAAGCAAAGGTGGTGATTTGGGAGAGCAACAGGAAGAAACAAAAGGTAAGATCTTTTTTCTTATTTATAATTCAGAACTTGGCTTGGTACACTTTTATTTTATCCATAGTGCTGCATTAATTATAGTCATGATGTTCATAATTGATATTTGTTTATTTTTATTAGTGTATTATAATGTTAAATACACTAATACAGTACATAAGTACATAGTATAATTATCTAATGTTTGTGTACTAAATGTGTAAGTGAAACGCGAATGAAATATAATGGTGTAAACTCTCTAAACTAAGTACATAAAAAATAGGGAAGTAAATAATTAACTGAATGAATTAAAAAAGATCCATTAAATAAACAAATTCTACTATGCTAAGTTGATATCACTATATGAGCTAATTGATGGAAAACATTTACTGCAAAATAAATATTTAATATTTTTAGTGATTGAATAAATAGGACTCATTCTTAAATAATTAACGGTCCAATTAAATGTTTTCTTGTGTATTATTCTACCCAAGTGTACATAAATTATGTACATACATTTAAGAATTTTTGACTGACCGGTTGGCTTGGTTGGTAGTGGCCCTGCCTTCCAACCCAGAGGTTGTGGGTTTGATTCCCACCCGGAGCAAATATTTGTGTGATGAACATAGATGTTTGCTCTGTGTCTGGGTGTTAATTATCTATATAAGTATTTATTTAAAAATTATATATGTATGTTTATCAGCAATCTGGTTTCCATAACACAAGCGAAAGCTTAGTATGGGATTAGATTGTGCCGTGTGTGAAAATTGTCCTGAAATATTTATTTATTTATTTTTATTTTTTTTTATAGAAGAGTTTGTTTACATTATTTTTGTCTCTTATAAATTATTATTAGAATGTAATATAAAAGTAGATTAAGTAATAAAATCATGTCTATTATCTACTTAAATATCCAACATTGTTCTTCTTTATTCTTCAACTAGCTTCCGCCCGCGGCTTCGCCTGTGTGGTGTTTTGATAAAAGGTAGCCTATGTTCTTCCTTGCCTTGCCTTCTCAGGGTCTAAAGATTGTCTGTGCCAAATTTCATCAAAATCGGTTGAGAGGTTTAAGCGGGAAAGCGTAACAGACAGACAGACAGAGTTACTTTTGCATTTATAATATTAGTAGGGATTAGTAGGGATTTATTTTTATTTTTACTGGTGGCACTGAAATTCAACCATAGCTGCAAACCAAACAGTAAATATATTATGTTACTGTGTGTAATGTTTTTATATTGATTTAATTACATTATGAATCAAAAGGCATTAGCATTATGCATTTCTTTTTTATATAAAATTATACTGTGCCAAATTTCATACTCTTCAAATGGCACAATTGTTGTAAAAAACGGGTACCAAGTTTTTGCTTCATGTATTAAGCTCTGCAAATCAACCTTTCTTAAATGTGTAATATTCGAATGTTTAATTTGTCTCATATATCCATAAACGCATTAATCCTGTGTCTGCCTAAGTAATTTCATGTTAGGATTTAAATAAAAAAATTAAATGCAAGCAAAGACAAATCCAACAGAATAGAAAAACATAAAAATGTCTTCAGCTATTCTTGACATAATGTAAGTGAAACTTAAAAAGTAGAAAGTGTTGAAGAAATTTGAATTGCCAAAGATCATGATAATAAATCCTTGGGTTTATTACAGCTTCTTGTATTGTTTTAGAAACTACTAAAGAAGACACTAAAGTTTTAATTCCACAAGAGGATGCAAAAACTCCAGAAGTTGTTGAAATTAAGAATGAGACAACGGTGCCTGAGGTAGCAATAGTTAGCGAGGAGAAAGAAGAGCCACCGGCAGAAGTGAAAAGCAAAGAGGAGAAGAAGCAAGAGAGAGAGAAGAGAGAGAGTGAGACGGATGTTCAAATGTTGGAAGCGCCAACTGAAAAGGTAGATAAGGAACCAAAAAGTACGCAGCCTGTTAATGGGGATATTAAGGTAAGATTTCTTGACCATTCTAATGTACATATTTTTCTTAGATAGCACTTAAATTACACAAAGTAGGTCTTTGTCTTTGCCATAACAGGGTTGTTACGAACGCCCCCTAAATAATCTAACATTTGTAATATTCCGATTTTTTTCCAGTTATCATTGTATATCAGCTCAATATATTACTTTATAACTTTAATTTGCAACATCTAAATCTTTTAAAAACAGGAGGAACCTGTAAAGCGGCGATCCAGCGAAGACGTGGACACGGAGTCGCCTCTAAAGAAACTGTGCCAAGAAGTCGAGAAAACGTTTCCACAACACGATATTATGATAAACGATTACATTCAAACGGCAACTAAGAACAACGTGGACGAAATACAGAGGCATACGGAACAACTGCTCTCGGAAATACAGACGTTACGCGAGTTAGCACAGAAGAAGGAACATGAATGGAATAATATATTACATCTTAAGAAGGTCAAAGAGGAAATTCTACTACGGCTCTTAAGGCGAAAACAAGTGCTATCCTTCGAAAAGTCAGCTGACATTAATGGAGCAGAGAGAACTGATCCATTCGACTATCTGAACCAAGCTAAGAACCTCGCTATAGATAAAAGCGATGAAATATCCGGTTTAGCGTTGAAACAACCTGGATCGCTCAATCCCATGATGCAACCTGTGATGCCAGTTACAACGCATTTCAACTTGATGTCAGGGTTGCCCCCACCATATGACAAAACTGCGCATATGCAGCAGATGTCCAAACCAATGTTCCCGCAAGGTTTAATGATGCCTGGACCGTTACCAGGGTTTCCTAGAGATATGAACGGTCAGTTACCGTCTAGTTACGGTATGCCGATGGGCCGTCAAGGACCGACTAAAGATGTGAAGTCAATAATAGCGGATTATAGGCAGAGGAATCCGGAAATAGCTCCCAGAAGAGGCAGACGAATGAAGTCGATAGTGAACCCTAATATCATGAACCCAAGGCCGATAGCGCCGAAAATGGATAGTGTCAATAATCTAGGAAACCTAAATATGCTGTTCAATAATTTGGATATGGTAAGTGCCTCAATCTATTTATTAGATAATGTTTTTCTTTTATTTTAAAGAAGTTTAGTATGTTTCTTTCAGTTAAGGTTCAATATTTATGAATTGACGAATCAATATATGTCTCGATCCCACAAGTATATCTGCTGTTATACCTTCAACCGAAAATGTACCTATTTTATTATCTTTCTTTACACACAAACAATAGTGTACATAACTTTGTCTATTACCAAATAATAAACATACTCATGTAACCAATAATACATGGTTTTCGAATTTGCATGTGATGCGAAATTTCTTCCTGCACATTTTTCTCTAAGGATCAAATAACCTTTCAAGTTTTAAAGATTTTTTGGTAGTCCCCCTATGGGTATATAAAAAAATTAATTATAGTGATTAAATAAACTTTGGCCACACCCCGGACACTCCATACAAAATTATCGTTTTGACAGTCACACTGTAGAGACTGCAAATGTGTGTGTTAACGCTTTATGGTTGGCACATTTGTGACTAGCGTAAAAAATAAATTCGCGTTTTTCTGATGAAATACATCCGTAAACAGCACAATATCTAACCATTTTCTACGAAAAACGATAATCACAAATCCAAAATAATAAAATTACTTTAAGTCAATTTGATTAATGTTGTCAATCTTCGTTGCGTATCGTCATTGCAGAAAAATATGGCCCATTTTAATCACGATCGCGCGGGGTGAGGTAAGTGTTTAATTTTGGCGGGAGGCGGAGAGTGTATTCTGTGCTTTGGCCCTTTAATCTGTGATGTACTTCTGGAATATCCAATGAATACAGATTAGGGATGGCGATTCTTTACGAAAAAGATCGATTTTTAAATCGATTCGAATCGTAGTCTAATGAATCGATTCACGAAAAAATCGAGGCCTACAAAATCGATTCTTAAAAAATCGATCTTTTTTTCAAGTTTGCATTTACAATGTAAATTTGTATCAATTTTACTAAAAACAAGATTAATATTGCAAGTAACGATATCTTATCAATAAAATCAGGGAATTCAAAAATAACAATTATTTTTATTACCGTATCAAACTATAAGGTCAACTATAAAAAAAAATAAGTATTTATATACTGAATGTTTTTATTGATTGCAAAAAAGTAAAAAATAAGGTAAGAGTTAAAAGTTTAAATTATTGCGCTTTAAATATACAGGGTGTAATCGTTAAGTGTGCACAAGCGATTATTCCGTAACTATTGCAGATACCAAAAAACTTTAAACTGATATCGAAAGTACTTAACCTAATGAGTAAAATGGCCATAATAAATTTTTAAAAATAAAACGAGAAATATCCAAAAATGTTACATTAAACGCTCCCATACATTTTATTTCCCATACATTTTGTATTCATAGCAGATTTTCGAAGTGATGTCCTCATTGTGCAATACAATGAGGAGCTCTATTTACAGTTTCTAAATGAACTTCCCTTCAAATTTGCGAAGTAATTAAAGCAGAAAACCAAAAAAAGAAAGAAAAAGCTAAAATCTTTCATATTAAATGTACTAGGTTGATCCAAAAGTAATGATAATTGGGTATTTCCTGTGCACATAAAAATATAAAATAAATGTTTTTTGCTTGCTCATATTGTATTCACTAAGTAATCACAAAAAAATCATATCAACAGGCCACGTTTCCAATTATTTACATTAATTTGAATGTGAACCGTGCGTGCCAGAATGTTTCCCGACGAAAAGAAGAAACAACGATTCGACATGTAGAGGGTAAATTTCTAAATTTTTAATGATATCAGGATAATTTTTTGTCACGTTTTGTGATCATGGACGTTACCCGAGTTCACCATGTTTATGCTGAAACCAAAAAATAATCAATGTCCTGGATGCGAGCTTCCAAAGTGACGATGAAGAAATTCAAAGTGAAAATCAGTAGGTTAGATTAAAGCGGTATTTTTTTGGGACGCTGAAGGAATAATTATGGTGGAATATTTTAAAAGGGTAGCCACTTTATTGGGCTCTTACTAAACAGACCAAATTAAAAGATTGCGGTAGGTTAGTAAGGAAAAGAGACATGGCAAACTGCGGACCTGAACGCCGTTTCACCAAGACAACGCACCAGATCACAAAGCGTCAGTTGCGATGGCTGCCATTCAAAAATCGGCATTCCAAATGCTTGAACACCTACCCTATTTTTTAGATCTAGCTCCTATTTACTTTTATCTCTTTCCTCGGCACAAGAAACACTTTCTTAGCAATAAATTATTTTAAGACGACAGCGAAGTGATGTAGTCCATTGAATAAAAAGTTCTAGAGTGCGTGAGTTAGTAACGTAAGATGTTTCTTCGGAAACATGTCAAGAGTCCCTAGGTAATAAACATACTAAAACCCCGGGACACTAGGAGGAGCCCCGGAGTGGGGGGAGGGGGGGAAAAGGTCACTTTTTTTCATTTTTCGCTTAAATCTCAAAAACGGTAGATGTTAGAGAAAAGCTTTCAAGGAAAAGTTGAAAGGCCATAAAATTATCTACAAGTTGTACCTCAGTCATTTTTTCCTATATCCTAAAGTTTCTGAGTTACACGCAGTAAAAAATGATTTTGGCTCAAACAATTTCCCCATACGATCAAAAAATATTTCCTTCTTCCAAAAAAACTCAAATGTGCAACTTGTGACCGGTACTGATAGATTGCTCTTAATTAGGTCTATAATTGGTAAAATAAACACATTCCTCCATGGAAGCCTTTAGGAGGAATCGTTTGTCAAAATATTATATTAGGGTAGTTTGAGTTACTGAACTTGATCTTCTTATTTTTTTTCTTCCAAAAAACTCAAATGTGCAACTTGTGACCGGTACTGATAGATTGCTCTTAATTAGGTCTATAATTGGTAAAATAAACACATTCCTCAATGGAAGCCTTTAGGAGGAATCGATTGTCAAAATATTATATTAGGGTAGTTTGAGTTACTGAACTTGATCTTTTTATTTTTTTTCTTCCAAAAAACTCAAATGTGCAACTTGTGACCGGTATTGATAGATTGCTCTTAATTAGGTCTGTAATTGGTAAAATAAACACATTCCTCCATGGAAGCCTTTAGGAGGAATCGATTGTCAAAATATTATATTAGGGTAGTTTGAGTTACTGAACTTGATCTTTTTATTTTTTTTCTTCCAAAAAACTCAAATGTGCAACTTGTGACCGGTACTGATAGATTGCTCTTAATTAGGTCTGTAATTGGTAAAATAAACACATTCCTCCATGGAAGCCTTTAGAAGGAATCGATTGTCAAAATATTATATTAGGGTAGTTTGAGTTACTGAACTTGACCTTTTTTTTTTCTTCCAAAAAACTCAAAAGTGCAACTTGTGACCGGTACAGATAGATTTCTCATAATTAGGTCTATCATTGATAAAAAAAACAGATTCCACCATGGAGGCGTTTAGGAGGTATTGAATTTATTAGAGTAGTTAGGTAAAATAAAAAGCTTTCGAATTTTTCACATTTCATGGGATGTAGCTCGAAAACGGCTGCGAATAGAAAAAAATGATTTAGGTACAACTTGTAGATAATTTAATGGCCTTTCAACTTTTCCTTGAAAGTTTTTCTCTAACATGTACCGTTTTTGAGATTTAAGCGAAAAATGAAAAAAAA
>CAJQZM010029566.1:0-13486 GCA_907164665.1 Colias nastes | reverse complement strand
ATGGTATTATACTGATAATTTTTTGAAAATTTTCTCTGGTAGTTGCTATATATAAAAAACAAAACATGATCCAGTCAAATTAACCACACGTCAAACTGACAGGTTGAATTCAATTGTGAAATTATTGGCCGACATTTGGGACGGAAAAATAATCCCCCGAATACCACACGAGCTTCAAAATTATCTGGCATTTCCCTCAAGGTTCCCTGCAAACAAATAAAGTCGTCAAGTTTTTCAGAGTGATTTTTTAACCTGAAAAACTTGACTCCTTCATTTGTTTGCAACGAACCTATCGGGAAATACCCGATAATTTTGAAGCTCTTGTGGTATTATACGTGAATATTTGTAAGCAGTTTCTCATTAATTGTCAGTGGAGTTCGTTAAGATTTATCTTAATAAGGTATTCGCTAGAATCTAGAGTCGATATAGTACCTTGAGAATTATCTTAAAAAGAGATCTAGTCTTTACCAGTCTGACAATTAACTCATTAAAAATAATTAGTTTTATTTTTAAGACGAGTAATAGAAAATAAAATAAAATGACGTAATATAACTAAAATCACTTAAAATACGCGACGTCACTGCAGAAGCGAAATCAATGAAATTCATATCAGTAGTTCAGTACTGATAAGATATAAACTTATCGTTCAACATTAAAGAGATTGAAAACGCTTAACTAAATTATAATACTCCTGTAATGTGCCGTGATTTATTATGCCTAATTTTGTGCGCGTGATTATTTTGATGTGGAATAAGACGTAATGTAACTTTGACAAAGAGGTTGATTTTAGTGTGGTCAATAATATTTGAAATTTATTTCCCACAAGTATATTATAGGTAGGTATTTAAATATGAAATTAGTAAAGTAGTTAGTATCGACGTAAAATATTGACGAGAGACCTTTTAATTATTCAGTATACAGGGTGTCCCACTATTGGTATACTAAGCGCGAAGAGACTTGTAGTTTTGCATACACTGATCACGCAAAAAATACTTAAACAACAAAATTACGTCAAAATTTTTTTGCTCAATTTTTCCTGAAAATCCATGTTTTCTTCTCTAGCTTCGCGCAGCCGGCATATACCGCTTCGCTAATGTGAGCATTTTGTCTATGAAAACATAATCTTAAACGATACCTCACGTGCGGGTGGCAAAGTTGAGCGGGTTGCTTGTTAGGACTTAGGGGTGTACACATAGTTTTAAGAATTCATCTATTTGTCAAAAAAAATTCGTCTGGAATTTTATAAGTATTTTTTACGTACTCAGTGTATGCAAAACTATAACCTCCTTGGGGCTTAGTATACCGTTGCTGGGACACCCTGTATATGAATATTTATAATGTTGATTACATATTTTTATATAACACCCATTATCTGATCAAACAAAACGTAGTTGTTGTTTGCGCTACTCATACAGAACATAAAAGTTGACAAATGTTAGTTTAAAAATTTGATGCGCTATCGACAAAGTTGAAATGGAAAGTGAGTTGAACGCAATCGTAGTTTGTTTACACGTTGCTTGGGAAATGTAGTAAAAAGTAAATACACGCGACTTTCATTAATGTCTCTATTGTGTTCACAAATTAATAGAGTTCAACTCCATCAACAATGGCTATTTACAAATAAAAACGTTATTGTATAGCCCGAGGCGTAGTGAAAATAAATTTACTGAAATACCTGAATGGATTCATACAAACCGAATTTACTTTTCTTATTCAACTATATTGGCATTGTAAAATAGAAACCGAATTCCGATAGCTTTCTACTTTAAAATCGAAATACATATATATGTAATTCATTATCGCGATGGCTTACTGATTAAAATGTTGATGGAATTTCACATTTCGATGACATTTTAATTATTTTGAAATAAAAAATTGCGTATGGCACCTATTTAAGGCGTGAATCGGGTAGAATTCCCTTTTAATACCGAAAATTAACTCTAGTTAAAACCGTTTTTCTTCTTAGATTCTTAATGTACATATCTAAAAAAAATGTATATTAAAGTTTCGAATATGATAAAGGACATGGTTGTTTTAATTTGTTTATTTTACAATCAGGTTTTTTGGAAAAAAATCATGAACTGAGGTCGATTTTTGGACTTTAAACCAAAACGCTAAGTCAATATAACGTCAATTATTGTAGTGTTTTTACAGTGTGTTTATGAAATTGAAACACAGGGCATGGTTGTTTTAAATTTTGATTCCATATCCAAATATCTTTTTAAATAATTTTTATACGTACTTTTACTACGGTAGATTCGCGCCGGTCCCCCGATCCCGCCTTGTAAATCGTCGCCAAGGTCGCTAGCCCCTATTAACGCCATAACAACGAAAAAAACGTCTTGCAATAAAAATTTTATGTCTGATGGATCTATCTAAAGGCAAAAGATTAAAAATTACGGATATTTTCCTGTGCAGATAAGATGCGCACTAATAAACGCAATCACTGCGGCCAGCCAGACAGCCCGGACTCTAACCGAAATAGGAAGAGAAACAGTATATCAAAGAACCAGCTATACTAAAATTCTCTCTTGTCAACGTTGCTAGCTCCTATATACGATAGGTAATGTACCTACGCTCAGTTGATACTATATTTAATTTATTATCACAATTTTTTATTCTCATACTTATCTTTTAAATTATGAGTTTATTTTGTCGAGTAGTTAATGAATTTGAGGCATGATTAATAATTTGGAAATTGATTAAAAATATTGGATATTGATAACAAATTAACAAAAAACGAGAGTAATTACAATATTATGTAATAATAAGGTATGGCATTTTTTAAATGATGTATATTATTTATTAAATAAGTACTCTTACATCATGTGTGAACAACCTATTGAGGATAATAGTTATTAAAAATAATGTTATCTAAACTTTATAGAATAAATTACATTAAAAAATCGAACATAAAAAACGAGTAATCGTGTCTTGATAATTCAAACATTGTTTAATATGCAGATTAATAATATTTCATAGTTTTAAATTAAGATATCTAATAGCAGCATGAGAATACAGCTTACATACAATTTATACAGTAACCAAATAACATTTATACAATCAGGAAAAACCTTTTATTTGAGACGAACAACATCAATGACTTTTAAAATAACTACATTTATGTATAGTGTATAGTCTATAGATATTATGTCTTTAAAGCTTATGGTTTAATGGCACGTATCATCTGCAAGATAAGATAGGAGTCTAACTACAAGTTTATGCGACGTGTATCTGTTGTAATTATTAACTTTAAAGTATCAAAAGAACAACAATTTAATTAAAACAAAAGATATGTCCTAACTGTGTATAATACAGGTATTTTTCGTAATTTTTAAATTTAAAAGCAAAAATATACTTACAATAAATATATTGTTTCCAAGGAAATCTTTTTCTCGTTAAAGAAAAGTATAAATATAACACATAAAATATAAGTATTTTCAACCAAGTTATTTATCACGTCTTACATAATAACGTTCCATTGTCCGACCTGAAAAATGCAACAATGCCATTCATCCGTTGTTTAGATAAACTAAGAAAATATTTCTAAAACTTGAAGCATAATGGCATTGCCTTTATTATAATCTAGGTCGTTTACATTATAAAGCATCTGGAATGCGAGACTAGTTCGCAAAAACAGGAACGCTACACGATGTCATCCATCATTTTGTTAGGACATGTGTGAAGGTACCCGGCACCCGCTCGGCGCTCTCCCATTTGCGCGCCCATTAGTTTCAATGCCAATGTTACCGCTGAGTCTTGAGTCTTGAGTCTTGACATACTTATCATAATATTAAATGTTACTAGTTCCTGCTCTAATCTGCATTTATAGAATGGTTATATTCGGACGCTAATCTTAGATCAAGGTACGACAATGTCATCGTCGGACCTACAGGTAACGCGTAGGTATGTTTTGAACACCTAACTTCGATAATATTTTAGTATCAAAATAATATTCAGAAATCGGACGTTACAAATTCTTATTTTTTGCTGGTATCAATTTGCCGTTATCTTTTCTATTTCTATTCTGTTATTATTCAGTAAAAGGCTGCTTAAAATTAACCTCAACAGAGAAATTTCTACAACTTGCATCGGCGGCGCGGGCGGTGTCACATACGTAAACAGCTGAATGAGTCCAACTTTCTCTTTTGGCCATTCGTTATTAGTCAAATGGCGATGCGTCTAAATCATTTGCGCGGTTAGTGTGCCAGTTACATCAGCGGATCTTGGGCGAGCAATGTGAAGGTCAGAACATTCACTCTCGACCTTACAGACGGCCACTGAGCTGTGCTAAGGCATTATCATGAGAAATGGATAATCTTATAAAATATATAATCCGAGTAATTGCCTTACACTAAATCTATACATTGCAAAGGTATGCAGTATTACGTTTTCGATATGGATAAATACGGTGAGGCCGTGAAGGCCGGTACATTCACCGGCCAACTTATTACTTAGGACTTAGGTGGACAATAATAACATTAGCTGTCATACAGCTTGATCTATGATTTATAAGCTCATCAGCTCGAGATTGCTGTAGACCTCGATCTGGAATCTTATATAGTTTAGACTTTAGCTTTGTGGTTATAAATAAAATTTCCAGTTATATTATTTAATGTGCGACCATGGCATTTCAAACAAATCTTTGAAATTATGACAATGAAATAAGATTATTCGATTCCATATAACATTACTGTTTTGTGAATGCGTATTGTGAAGTACATAGAGCAAAACTATAAAGGTCTCATATGAGTCATAGAAATAGAAATGCACATTGTTCGGTAATGTTTTAGTAATTACTAAAGTGGGTCGTGATACGTGAGTGCATTTCAAAGAAACATCATCTCTTGTTGCTATTATTCAATGTTATCAATTAATATTGGCCAAGAAAAGTAAATAATATTAATGTATAACAAAATACTACTGCAATCTATACTCAGTTATGTTTATAAACTACAAAGATGAACTTTAACTTGTTTACGTCTATTGCATTGATGTAAATCTCTTTGATGTTGAGTTGAATCACCTCTATACTACATTTTAGGCTCTTAACTCGTACCATCAAAAAATCCTGTTTTAGTACTAGCCTATCTCGGCATTATACGCGCAGACAAAATAATAATAAACTCATTAAAAATTTATTTACGTCCGTCTAATGGCCTATATACAATGTATTGAACAAACAGTAACGCGTTTTCAGCGTGAGCAATACTCACGATTCCAATTGGAGTCAGTGACATGAATTTAGAATCGAAGGGCTTCAATAAAAGTTATTATAATGGCAAATTCATACATTTACACGCATTAGTCATTCATTTCTTTAAAATTTTAAACTCTAACGAAATTAACTTTGATGAATTTTGAACGTGTGAATAAAAATTCGACCCCGACGTTTCCAACTCTTTAGTATTGAAGTATGTATTTGTAAGCAAGGGAAGTCCTTCTGTTATACAAAAGCTTGGACCCGTGCTGTGTTTTGGCGGTGGTATTTATAAGAATTGAAGCTTTAATAAGCCTTTCGTATCCTGCTGTTGAAATATCCTCCTTTATATACTTATAATAAATCTGTAGAGAGGCCAATTCTGTACATGAAATATATTTAAAAAAAAAACTATGAAGGGGTGATAAGGGATCACTACTGATGCCAAAAATGCAATCAGTAAAATTTTTGTCTGTCTGTCTGTCTGTCTGTCTGTCTGTCTGTCTGTATATTCGTTATAGAAACAAAAACTACACGACGGATTTTAACCAAATTTGGCACAATTATTCTTCATACTCTTGGGCAGGTTATAGTAAAAGAATCATGTAAATCGGTGTAGAAACACCAAAGTTATATACATGAAATACGCTATAAGTCATCGCGCGTGAATACAGAATCATGCCATAAGGATTATTTTTGTGTATCAGTTGCCGCGTTTGACGCGCTTCGCGGCGGGAGCTATAAAAAGGCGGCGGGTCTGCACCCGTTTGGCGTTGTCACGGCATCACGTGTGAACGGCTGAACCGATTTCGATAATTCTTTTCTATTATATTCCTTGAAGTACGAGGATGGTTCTTATGTAGAGAAAACGTAAATATGTACCACGGGCGAAGCCGGGGCGGACCGCTAGTCCTGTAATAAAAACTCCTTGTTTCATAGAAAGTATTCTGGTGGTGAGATATTTTATAAAAAGATTTATTTCTTCAGTAATTATTCTACTGTCGTAATATTTCCAGAATACAAAACAGAATAGCGTAAACATAACAATATTTGAGATTATCTCCGCTGAATGTTAGATTCGACTTTAACATAGACGTAAACATTAATTCCTAAATGTTTACTGTTTACAATCATACACCAATATAACAATTTTGGCCACGTCGTCAAGCATAATTATACATAATATGTCATGATTCATCTACTACATAGTATGTTACCTATTTATATGTCACATTGCAAATAGTAGGAGAATTTATAACCGATTGAGATTGTTTGATATAAAGTACATAATTGAATTATCTAGTCTACAAATCCGTTATATCAAGGCGGACGTTACGTAGTTCCACTTATAAGTGAAGGAATATCGACGCCACACGCCTTATGGGAATTCCCGTTCAGCAAATATATGGACAGGAAAAGTCAGATAAGCTATAATATACCTTTCATATTTCGTCATTCTTTTATGTGTAATTATTATTTTTAAAGCTGATATGTATTGCAAACACAGCGATACTATTGTTAATGCAATAATAGAGTGCTGATTGAGAGATAATTAAAAAAATATTTTGTTTTGCAATGCATATACAGAATATATTTAAAATGTTTTTGATCAAATTATGGTACCTATACAATGTACCAATATTGTAGTTGTAGATAAGTAAAAATAATGTAATTTGTACGATTTTAAAGTCGTACTTCTACTTTTTTTCTAATTTGTCCAGTTTTCCTTAAACATAAACGACATAGATCTTTAAGTTATAACCCTTGACACAGCCCAGTTCAAGGACTCCCTATCCTAAATGCTAAGTTGAGGTTAAACAACTTTACACAAAATTCAACCTCATAATTACATTGTTAAAGTCTATTTTCCATTTCTTCGTAAAACTAGTACTAACGACGGATTTGCATACTCATACAATATTATAATCTATGGTATTTTTGTCCAATGCTAATACTAGGTAATTTATCACCGTCTTTACATATTATAATTATTATAATATTAATTAAATATGTTGCTTAATATGATAATATCCTATATGCTTTCCCTGATATAATATACTCATAACTGAATATTATACGGCTACGAATTATAATGTAATTACTGGCGATTACAACCCAATTACATATTATGTTTGCAGATTATGAAGTTCGTTAACACTGCGAGCATTTATTACTTTCATGAAATATTAATAATCCATACAATTAAAGTTTTAGCAGTGCAAACCGGAACTTTACTCGATACAGTTTGCAGTTTTTATCACGATCGCGACCTTGCCTCGCCGCTACGGAGTTGTACCTACATAGTCACTTCCTAGTTACACCCGAGTCCCGACCTAGACTCATTTAAATTAGGCATTATACTTAATTAGTACAGGAATGTGTTTTCTATTTCTTATCATGATACATGAAGAGTAGATAGTTTGAACTTGAAACTAGACTGTACACCTTTTTCTACAGTGTCATACAAAACTTTAAAATTATTAAGTATTCTACTTTTTTCTGTCTTTCCGTTAACATTTGCTGTCAAACATATTTTTATAAGTAGGTTAATTCATATTAAAATAAACTATGACCCAAATATCTGTAAGTAAATATGAACTATTAAATAGCGATTAATTATTATTAATCGACTGCAAACAGTTTTCTGACCAAATAAAACGTACCAAATGACCGACATACAATTTTGTCAGCATCAGATCTAATTGTTTTTAAACGACTTCGTATCAGATTTTAAAAGACAATTTATTAATGACTTGTGATCCAAGTTCTTACAAGTACGAAGATATGACAAAAATTTGACTGTTATGTTCAAAAAAGAAAATTGAACTAATTATTAACATTACAATTTCATTTGTGCCGATTGTACAAATAAATCTCGCTTAATAATAATATGTATTACTATTTTTTATTTTTTCGTTGTGATCATAGTTGTGAGTGACGTTATCTAAATATACCGTACTATAATTTCATTACACTACGAAAATGTAACTTAATATGCCACACTTTCTATGAGCGTGTCGACAAAACTCTTATATCGTTTGTAGAACTGTATTTATTATTTATATACAAAAAGCGAATTACTAGAAACAGATTGCATTTATAGCGAAACGACTAGTCATTGTTTGATTTGTTTTATTTAGGTATATCAAGTTCGATTTGCACGAATGACCTTCATTCTACGTGTTATATTATTATTATTTAAAAAAAAAATCAACACAAAGCTAAGCTTGGCAACGTTGTGGAAACATTTGTTTACACAATATTAACAAAATTTACGAAATTTTGCTGTTATTAATATTGTTGTATAATAAACATTAATTGTACCATATAACTTATCTGAATTTATTACAAAATTTTATCTTACATACCACAAAACATTAAAATGCACGAAAAATGTTATGCCATTTTTATAACATTTTTTAAACGTTTTACTGGTTATAATTTAAAAATTACTTACTCCTTTACATAAGTAGTCATTTAATTGATATACTTAAATAATACCATCAATCATTTAAAAAGACAAAACATTCACATAATCGTTGTTAAAGAACACTGGAAATTTTAAGGTACAAGATAATTTCATCTCAGAAAATCATCTTTCAGCTTGTTTCAAATATAAATACGGAGATGCAAATTGGACGCTAATAGAACTGTTGTTGACTGAGGTGTGTCCGACCTTAGCATGTGGCCCCACCTACGGAAGGCGGAAATAAAACAATAATTACTTAGATAGTTATCGAGGCATAGTGAAATTCTGGGAAACTTTTGCAATAAATATCATGAGCCAGAAATCTTTTGCACAAAATTTCTACACATTTGTTAAAGTTAGCAATGACAAAAGATCTCAATTCAATAGATTGTATGCATATTAACTTAAGTTTAGGTACTGTGGTACATCTGTGTTACAATAATCACTATAAAATCGTTGGTAAATATTGCGATACTCCCATAAATACTATGAACTTTTAACAATATTTACCTTTAACTTTCACCAATTAATGTCCAGTTTTATGTTTAAAGATCTTTCTATAAACGTAGAATAGAAAGTGAAACGCGACATGCAATGCATATAGATATATTTATATACCATACATTAAACAATACACATATTAAAAATACTAAGTTAGATATCGACTGATTATTATTATTTTAAATTATCAATTTGTAATTAGCTTCTTTAAAAAAATGCATGTGTGCGTGTGTGGGTGTGTGTGTGTGTGTGTGTGTGTGTGTTTAGATTTGTCAGTTTATGTATGAGCACGAGTTTGTGAGTGAACGAATTTAATAGCAGTTAATATTTAGTAGCGTATGATTATGATTAAATTTAAATAAATAATATAGAAACAATAATTACACAGTGCATGACGTAGCAAGGAGGTTTTCTGTGTCATCATAATTTAGTGTTTTTAGCCAGTTCATTGTTTTGTTTTTTAAATCACTACAAGTTAATCTATTAATGTTTAATAATTTATTAAGATGATTATATATTATATAAACTGAGTTAGCTGAGTATTGGCGTCTGGCATTAGGGAATTTGTAAAATGCATTGTAATTTTAAACTATTTTAAATTTTCAATTTGTAATTAGCTTCTTTAACATTAGGGAATTTGTAAAATGCATTTTAATTTTAAACTATGTTATTTTCAAGGTGTAAATCTAAAAGAATTTAGATTCACGTCTTGGAAACAAGCAAACGATCATCACAGCATCGTATGAATGCTAGAATTTTTAGCAGTTTTTCACTTCCCGCATAATAGACACATGCCTACATACATATGTAGAGAACCACAGATACTTAATTTATGTACCTATTGAAAAATCATATTTTGAATCATTATATTGCTTTTCCATTTTGGATATTTTAACATTGAACTACAACAAAGCCTGGACGATTTAGACGTGATAATTTATTCATTCAACCGGTAATTAATGAATAGACACGGAATCGTATAAATCATTATAATTTATAACGAACCATTTACTGCTATAATTGATCGCGATAAGAACAAAACATTCTTTAAAATACATACAATAAACGTATTTAAAACATTACAGGTACATATTTATGATAAAGTAAACCACCCTATTTAAATGTCAATTGTTAGAAGGCTACACAGTTAACCACAGTAAATTATAACTGTATAAATCATTTTATAATTATGAAAATTTTAGCCCTACATAGTTAATTTACCATGAACGTTCTGAGCATATCGACAAACGGTGCAAATTTAACTTCTTCGCGTTTTACATAATATAACTAGTTCTCTTACTATAGAAGTATAGAGTATAGACAATAGTATAGGGTTATTACAACTTACGTGAGTATCATATTTTCTTGGCACGTGAGCACATTCATAAGGCTGCCTTCTATGAGCATTAGCGGATAAACTCCATATTTATATTTACTTTTCTTGTTAGCATAAATAAATACCGTACAATAATTCTAATATAGCAAACAAAAAAGGTTTAATGGCTCGACTTATCTTAAGTTAAAAAGTCAACATAGTTCAGCATATGATGTTTTAAATTGTTATATTGTGGGCAAAGCATTCATGTTCGTGACGAATCAACTCAATTTTGGCAATATGTACAAGATAATTATGACTCGCGTTGTACCGTTATCTATTCGCTTTCTTTTCGGACTCGCAAAAGGGCTGTCAATAGAAAGTTACGACATAAAGTTACTTATACAAATATAGAATGTAGTTTCGATTATTCATGAACCATTGATGAGGCTTTTGCATTTTGGATATTGAAGGTTATAGACAAGCATAGTTCTGATTTTCATAAATTAAATATGCTTATTGCTTCATGATGATGCAAACAAACACTTAGATCGAATTCTTACGCGTGAAATGATGCTTTCAAGACACGCTAATACAATGACGATTTCAAATGACGAGCCAATGCTAATATGCTTATTTTCACACGTATATAACAACTTATCACGTATGGCTAGAAGTTATAAATGATTGTTTAAGAGCAGGCTCCCTTTCTCATTTCTGGCACTGAGAGACCGGTTACGGTACTAGACGCTAATACAGCCGTAATAAAGTTGAATATCGCGTGCGCTCTTTGATCGCGTTCGAGCTCGAAAAGTAAGTCTCAATTCTTATTTCGTTTATAACTAAAGTAATAATTGATCTAGAGAAAAAATATCTTGGCATTCGATAGTAAACCCTATTTTCTTACTGTTAACATTTATTTTAGACATAAAGTCCAAGTAAATCTTTAAAAAAATGTAATAATCCTTAAAAAAGGCATAATTTTTGAATAAAAAATGAATCGAGCGAAAATGTTACAATTACGTAACTGTCTTGTACATCGAAAGAAAAAGAACCAATAAATCATATACTAAAGTTCCATTTTGATTGTATGTGTGCCTGTTTCAGAATATTAATGCAAAAACACATAAAATTTAGGGAGCTTCCCCTTAAAACCAAAGCCTTAAGTAATATGTATGATGATATGAAAATAAAATATTAATATAGAGTTAAATAAATATTTTTTATTAAAAATTTGTTGACGATTATACTTACCTAAAGAACAAAAAGTTGACAACCCTATCTCGAACCGGTGAAACTCGCGATATACGCAATGACTCGAAGATGTTCGGATTGTAACAACATGACGTCTTGCGGATAAACGAAGATTTAGCTGAATGATCTTACAAATTCGCATTCCATTGAACGCTCGATAAGGATCCTTATCGTGACGTCGCATCTAAAACGAATCGTGGACGTTAGTGGAACGCAATTTTTTTGTCTCCCTGTCTTTTCATGATTACAGATCTTTGGACCACGAAGTGAAATTTGATATGAAAAATTATTAAGTGTCAAGTATTGTGTACATTAATACTAACAGGTTTGGTAACTAAATGCCTCTTAAAATGACTTCTAATAGGATGTGAGGTTATTTTAAATGTTATCCCATAATTCATAATTATTAATTAATTAAAGAATTTGTTCTTCAAATTCTACAAACTGTAGGTCAACCGGTTTATGGCTATTCAATCAGCCACGGTACAACTTAAGAGATAGACGAAGACCTTGCTAGAGCGCATTTACCTACATATTATGCATTATGACATTAAAAGCTAACTTCCACACCTAAGCGCCGAGACAAACGTCAAAACGCAAAGGAATAGAATCTGCTAGCGATACTAATTGTCATAAGCGTACGATATTTCGCTAAGGATTTGTTCACCCTACCAACGACGAAGACGACCACCAACAAAATTTTCATCCAGTCGCAATTTATCAAAATTGTGAAAAACACACTTAAAAAATGCTTAAAAATAAAATATTAAAATTTCCTGTCGTTCTGGTGATTGGAATTTTTTTTTTCGAATAATGAATGAAAACATAGATTTTTCGTAGAAACGGTGGCTCCTAGAAAAAAATGTATTGGAAGTTTTTTATAGATAATTTTATGATCTACAATTTTGGTCCCAGGTAATTACATGATTAGCTTACCGTCTCGGCGAAAATCGCAAAAAACCTATTTTTTTATTAATTGACCTCGAAATTTTTTTCTTCCGAGTACCAGTATGACGGGAAATTTTAATATTTTATTTTGAACGAATTTTGTTTGGATGGGAATTTTGGTCGTTGTCGTCGTCGTCGTTGGTAGTGTGACCGAACCATTACTAAAATGTCATGAGCTTATGTCAATAATAATTAGCGATAGCAGTTTCTATTCCTTAGCGTTTATTCCATTCTCTGCCGTTAGTCTCGGCCTGCTAATCTTAAAACAACAATAAATAAACAACCAATCAACCCACATCAAAAACAATGAATGTACGGTATTTCCCCGATAAGAATTGGGATTTGAGTAAAACTAAATAGTTATTATATAAATTTATATTAAACTTGATGTTTCATACTTTTGTCATGTGTCATTGTTATCAGGATTGCAACACAGCACTGACTCATGCTTTCGACTATAATGTATGGATAATAAAAATTAAATTTATCACGTGATATTCGTATTTCACCAACATATAATTCTTTTCAGGAATCCCCTTGAGCAATGCCAAAAATTGATTCTGTTTAAATCATATTATGCAAATTATAGTGTGAAAATATTATATTCTTTGATTTATTTGTTTACACTTCTTTGCGCTTCTTTACAGATGCAACAGAATGACGCACAATAACATTAACCATCGAAACTATACATACAGAAATACGTGCTATATTAGAGTATAACGTGGGCTAGTTTTTATTCGGATACCACCCAAAAGCTGCGGATGTAGCCAGTAATAAAATGAAGATCTATTTGGCT
>CAJQZM010029565.1:1072-26799 GCA_907164665.1 Colias nastes | reverse complement strand
TCAAAATGTTAAGATGTAACTGCAAGTATACGGACAACATTTCAGTCAGTTACTGTCAGTTAAGTTATCTATTACTATTATTTTATAATCTTTGGTCAGGTCACCGTTGACATGTGATTGACATTTGACAATTGCACATTGACATTTTCTCTATTTTCTATTAATTCGTAGATTAATTCAAAACAACCTCAAAAAATTGGAATAAAAATTCTATCGATTAACGATACAATATATTATAATATTAGTCAGATTCACTAAAACTTTAAGCCAGAATGAAGTTAACGGCTATTCTATTGCGTAGAAATTTACTTCCTAATGGTAACATTTTTAGAGGAAAAGACCGCTTAGTAAAAAGGGTAGAACCGAAACATCTTCGCCAACTTCAACGGGAATTTGAAATTGAAGAACAAAATATGTTATATCTTCGTCATCCTTATTTGTCTGAAGTAAGTAGAAAATTTTAAATATCGTAACCATCATTCCGCCTGCGGCTTTGACAACTTTTTCTTACTTACAAATTAATCTTCGAGAACCACTCTATACATTAAAAAGCACATCAAGATCTTTTGCGTACCCAGTTTTAAAGATCTAAACATACATAGAACAGATAAATGGAAGGTTCAAAGGACTATGTTTTGTTGTATTGATAACTAGCTGTGCCGCGCGGTTTCACCCGCATTGCTCCGCTTCTGTTGGTCTTAGCGTGATGATATATAGCCAGCCTTCCTCGATAAATGGGCTATCTAACACTGAAAGAATTTTTCAAATCGGACCAGTAGTTCCTGAAATTAGCGCGTTCAAACAAACAAACAAACTCTTCAGCTTTATAATATTTGTATAGATGAGCACTAATACCAATACTTACCTCAAAACCTAGCCAAAAAGCTATAATGAATGAAAAAAATCAGATTTAATATCTTTCAAGGCCCTGAACATGAGCCTTTCTGCTTATGGCATATATGATTGTTATGGAGATAAAACAAATTCTAAACAACCAATATAATTAAATATTCAGGCGTTGTTTTTCATTTACAAATTTATTTTAAATGTCATATCATCAAAATCTTTAACATATATGTATAGGTTTGCCATTACCAAATTGGGGGTTTATTACTTACCTATGGTTGATCTTTGACCTATTTATAATTGTATGTATCTATAATGATATTGTTTTTAATTTCAGGCTGAATGCAGTGGCCACGCTAAAGCTTTAGGTAAACCTGAAGCTCGACGAGACAGGCTTGTTAATCTGACAAGAAGTATCTTCAAAAATGATGTAACACTGTATGAACGACTTGGACATTTACGAACTAAGGAAAGTTGGGATTAAATATATATTTAAGTTATTGGTTATTAGAATGTTAAATATAATAATGTATAGATAGAAAGTACAATGGAAATAAATTTATAGCTCTAATATTTTTGGATTTTAATTCCTATTTAAAAAAAAATATTTTTAATAATCACAAGTATTTCTTTCATTATAGCTGTGATTATAGTGAAAAAAATGGTTGTTTCGGTTAGTATATTGGGTCACTGGTTACCACTAAAAAATTTGTTACCCATCTATATATAAAAAAAATGAATGTTTGTCTGTTCTTAATAGAATCATAAACTATGTATTTGATCATGTGATGATGTTCAGCAGTGTTATGCCGCAGCCACACGACTCGACGAGTGGTATGGGAAGTAACGAGGAAAGTAGGCAGGGACATAGTGTGGCCACGGTACTCGTCATGCCACTCGTCGTGCTCATCGTCCTGCTCACTGCTCCCTATTTTGTCGGCTTTTGCGCGCGAGTCAAAGGACCGGCAATACGAGTGCGAATTAGGGATGGGCGTTGAATCAACGGACTAGTTAAATAATTAACTGTCTATGTACACTCAACGATTCGACTAGTCCATCGCTCACCAATGCACTAGTTGAATTCAACGGCTAAACAGTCTTATTGATAAGAATAAATTCTTTTCTTTGAAGTTTTTAAAAAAAAAATATTTTTGGTTTACAAGACCAATGTTTTGAATTTAAACTATAAAAACAAATGATAATATGTTTTTTAGGGCCGATTTTTCAATGCTTGGATAAAACTTATCCGTCCAATAAAGTATTACACGATAATATTAAAATGTCACGTAAACTGTCAAATACGGGCAATTAGAATACGTTTTTAAAATGGTAGTTTTATACATTATTCGACGAATAAGTTTTATCCAAGCATTGAAAAATCGGCCCTAAGTAATACTTTTTTTAGGGAGTATAATTTTTGTAAGAAAGCATAAACATTTATTAATTGTTTTATTGAGATTAGAATTTATTGTTTTAAGAATTTATTTGATAATAGTTATTTATTTTATAACACTAAATTATAATATATACATATAATATATTAATGGTATTTTTAGATTTTAACTGTTGAATTTGAATTTTGTTTGTTTTTAGTTTGTGTGTAATTATGCGCGCGTATCGGTCGACCGTATCAATCGTTGTCAATTCGTTTCAGTTTACACATGGACTAGTCGAAGATTTTAACTAGTTGAACGACTAGTTGATGAACGACATTTAACGATCTAGTCTCGTTGATGAAAAATACGTCGACGACCCATCCCTAGTGAAGAGCGTCGCGTTTAATCGCGCGAGTAGAGCAGTGTGTGGCCAGACGGCAATATCGAGGCGAATAACGGCAGCGCGATGAGCAGGACGAGGAGCAGGACGAGTAGCATAGTGTGGCTGGGGTATTATGTATGAATCAAGGAAGGTGTTAAAACCAATCGTCAACAGTCTACTATAGGCCAAGCTGGAGTGAATATGTATATATAAATCCTTATATCTGTTGCTAGACCCATGGAAATAATTTTTAGTATCTAAGCAATGATTGACCACCTCCTTGGTACAGTGGTTGACGCGTGAGCGTATCACCGAGGGGTCCTGGGTTCGATTCCCGGTGGAGACGAAGAAAAAAAAATGTCTCGGTCTGGCAGGACACAGAAGGCTGATCACCTACTTGTCCCTAAAGAAAATCGATCAGTGAAACAGATGTATACATCTGCCCCTTACCCCACTAGGGGACATGGGACTTCACTTTTAAGCAATGATTTTTAAATAGAGTCCTGTCTGGAGAAAGTAAACAAATATGTTTTTTTAAAGACTTATATTCAACAATAATAAATACAGCAATTGCTAGAATATATTAAAAAGCATTATATTTGTACTGTGTATACATATTAAGCAAAGTCTTACTTATTGCAATAATCATTTTCCTTATTTTCATATGCATTCAAAATACTTCTTATCTTACACTAAACATCATGTTATGTAGAAACATGGTATATGTAAATTGTATTAAAATCACAGGTATTTGTTTGTTAAAAATAAATTCTTAAGACATCTTTTGAAAAAAGTTATTTAAATAGTTTTTAAAACATCTTTAAACAACAGGTGTAACTGTAAATTGTACTTAAATGTAATGAAAATAAAACAATAATATTATTTCAATTTTCTGGAACATGAAGACAAAATTTTTAAGTACCTACATGTTATTAACATAGGCAAGTATTAGGCAATACTGACATAAACTTTTTAACGGAATACATAAATAATACTTAGTGAATGCTCTGTATCCAAGCAAAACGGTCATTCTCAAGGTCTTTCTTGTAAATACTTTTACCTTGATACAGTAGTTCGGCGAATTGCGAAACCACGGGGTCGCGCATACAAGACGCAATAGATATAACTTTATCAGATTCATCAAAGAAAAATTTAACGAAGTTTAATTCATCAACATTGCCATCCACTAAAGAGCTTGCCGGCTTCCCACAGCCCGCGTAACGAATAGACTTTCCAAAAAGCATGGTCCAGAAGTAAGGTACCGTTCTGAGAGGTGTTTCCTTTTTCAAAATATTTTTGGCGGCAACTTGGCCGTGATATTGTGCCAAACCAATGTGTCCTATCGCCATTTGATCATTGTTTTTAGCGAATACTGGGGCATAAGCTATATCACCACCGGCATATACATTTTTAATGTTTGTTTCCAACATGTTATTAACATTAACCGCACCGTTAGGTAGTAAAGAAATACCGCTATTTTGAAGGAAATTGGTGTAAAATGTAGTTCCGATACCCAATACTAACATATCTGCGGGTAGGACGACACCATTTTCTAGTTCGACAGATTTTATGGATCCATTCTCTCCATTGCATTTAACAATAGTTGTTTCAAAATTAAACTTAACTTTGTTGGATTCAAATAGGGTCTGGAGACTTTTACCTATTTCTAATCCAAATATTTGGCCGAGTGGCGCCTTTTCCTTGCCGATGACTGTCATGGACTTCGCCTTCGAGGCGCACGAGGATGCAATTTCTAAACCTATAAAACTGAGACCTAAGACGACTACATCCTTATCTTTATTGGTACCTAAACTATTCAGAATATTCGTGGCATCATCAAAGTTCCTGACAGTGAAGATTTTGTTCAATTCGATTCCAGGAATATCGGGAACGCGAGGTTTGGAACCGGTAGCCAAATAGAGGGAGCTATATTTACGTTTAGAACCATCGCTCAGTTCTACGATCCTCTCTTCCGTGTTAACTTTCGTCGCTTCGATACCTTTGAGGACTTCGATGTTCGCATCTTTATAGTATTGTTCGTCTCTCGCTTGTAGCTTTTCAATATCGGTAACGGTGCCAATTTTGGATACTTTAATTCTGTCGTAAGGCAGATAGTTTTCTTTGGATACGAGTGTGATTCTACCCGCATATCCTTCACTCCGTAGAGTTTCCGCGCACGTAGCTCCGGAGGGCCCGCCTCCAATGATAACCACAGACGTATCATCACATGGCGATACAGCACCCGTGTCCTTCACCCGTTTGTTGGCCTTCAAGTCTGCTATTTTGGCTCTTACCTGTAATAAAGATAACATAAGTTTTAAAATTAGTCATAGGAAATGTACTTTAAACCTAAGTGGGATTGTGGTGTACATTGTACATGCTTTATCAAAATTGAGCCTTTGTCAGCGCCATATGATAAAGATAATTTTAAAATAAATACAATTATTCTTGATACATGCTAGGCTGTATAAACAGTTTTAATTAAATATAATACCTACTTTTCAATTAATTTACATTTTACGTAGGTAAATAATATACAATACTATTATCAAATTCAGAATAAAATTACGATTATAATTCATATAGGTACTGGTACAAACGACTAACTTTCGTTTTTTTTAATCCTCGACGTTAAAAACTTCTCAAATAATATTTCGTGCACGAATTTCACGAAACCCATTTGCATTTCATGTTTTAGACATTCAGTGTGATTATTATTGAGTACCTAAAAATACATTTACATATAGGATACAGATAGCCTGCGATAAAAGCAATTGTATCTGATATTGCACAAAGTAATATTGTTGGGCACAAATATGTAGATGGGTTCATTATGATTATACCTATATCGGCACTATTACAAAGCTGATTATAATTTGCTGAAAGGATTTCAGCGCTGTTCTATCCAGGAAGCGATAAATATATCAAATCATCTGTTACCAAGAATTTAGAATCAAATAGTTACTAATGAATTAGTCCTCTATTACAAAAATGTTATTTTTCAGTACGACGACCAAGAAGATGGCTTTTTTTAGGGTTCCGTAGCCAAAATGGCAAAAACGGAACCCTTATAGTTTCGTCATGTCCGTCTGTCCGTCTGTCCGTCTGTCCGTCTGTCACAGCCGATTTACTCGGAAACTATAAGTACTACAGTGATGAAATTTGATGGGAATATGTGTTGTATGAACCGCTACAAAAATATGACACTAAATAGTAAAAAAAAGAATTGGGGGTGGGGCCCCCCATACATGTAACTGAGGGATGAAATTTTTTTTTTCGATGTACATACCCGTGTGGGGTATCAATGGAAAGGTCTTTTAAAATGATATAAAGTTTTCTAAAAAACATTTTTCTTAAAGTGAACGGTTTTTGAGATATCAGCTCTCAAAGTCGTAAAAAGTATGTCCCCCCCCCTCTATTTTTATAACTACGGGGTATAAAATTCTAAAAAAAATAGAGGTGATGCATGCTAATTAACTCTTTCAACGATTTTTGGTTTGATCAAAGTATCTCTTATAGTTTTTGAGATAGGTTGATTTAACTGTAATTTATTATATTTGCTGCTACGGAACCCTTTGTGCGCGAGCCCGACTCGCACTTGGCCGGTTTTATTTTACATTCTAATAGGTAGGTATAAGCATAAATGTAGCTACAAATTACATTACAATAATTGCAATAGCTAATCATTATCCATGATTCCATGAGCATTGTAGACAATAATTATTCATTTCCTGTTATAATTATTACGGAATAGATTTATATAACTAGAAAATTCACTGTAGACAAGTCACAAGATATAGGTAACTGTGGGTTTAACTTCATAATGTGCTATATAAAGGCTTTTTATTATTAAGCAGTCCTAGGCCTTCAATTACGAGTTTATTTTGTAGTGTACATCTCACACATATCACGATGATATGTAATTTTGGTACCACTACTTTTTTTTTTCGTATTACATGGCAGATTTGTCGTATACGCGCTAGTCTTAGGAACTTCTGGACAGATATAAAAAAAAATATTCACCGTTGGATTCGTACAGACCTACGCTACGTAATCCCTGGATGCAATAGACATTTTATTTACCACGAGCGAAGCCGGAGCGGACCGCTAGTTATAATTTATAATGAAGTCGTCTCACACTTATTTGCGAAGTGCGCACATAGATATCCGAATGCCGACCGTATATTTCCGTAAATTTCGAACACCGGGCAAGCCCAGATCATAAAAAAAAAGAAACAATAAATGATATTATGTAGGTATTATCAATACAAATTAAAAATGTGTAGGCGTGACATTAGATTAGTATAAAGAAAGAACCACATTCTTCCGCTTCTCACAAAAATGTGATATGACCATGATATGCAAACCAAATTTTGTTCGTACCGGATATTGATAACGAATTATTTTTTATAAATGCACCACCATTATTTGTATGTACCTAGTGAACGGTTTCAAGGTGACCTATAGAAGAAAAAGTAGGTATAGCCATGGCCGTCTCGGTAATTATTTGAACATGTTTACTCATTTATGCGTTAGTCATGTTAGGTCTGAGTCGCGATTCGTCATTTTTATAAATAGGAAATCCATATTTTTAAAGTTACCTATAGTCACGGTGTTTTTATCAGTTCATATTCCGTACAAAAATATATTCTAGGTTTAGCATACCGCATAGAGATAAGATTGTATGGTGATAATTCGTGAAAGTATCATGCATTATCATAACAATTGCAATTCGCCGAAGGGCTGATCATTATAACTATACTGTGTGGTCGTATAACTGAGGTCCACAAACCTATTCTTAGTCACAGTTATGCTATATAAACTATTGAGGTACCTATATCTAGTGTTTTTTATAACCATATGTGTCCAACGTCGAGCCTTATATCGATTTTTCTCTTCATGCAAGGACGTCATCAGCTTTCCGTGTCCTACTTTCCACGAAATCGAGACGAGGGCGTTTTCTGTCTTACGCTCGTGAGGTTTCTATTCGTTCTAAAAGATCCTAGCTAATTTGCCGACAAACGTGCTCTAAAAATAGATACATAGCAAACATGTTTATAACGCTACCTATATTTTGAATGAGAACTTTTATCTGGCGCTATATGATATGTCAATCAACAAATTAAAAAAAAGGCAACAGCATGCTACATTTCCCCACTTAAAAAACAAGGCTAGCACTAATTTTGTATAGTTAGTAAGTATCCAAATTTGGTAGATTAAAATTTTCCACTAGTAGGAGGAAACAAACAACTATACGTAATCTCCTTTGTAATCTCACTATTATTGGCATTGTAAACACCACCATATTATCGGTACAACTAATAAATTCACATTTCTCGCCCACTACATAATTGACGTCTTGCTTTATTAAATCCAAATATTTTATTTAAATATTCGTATCAGAAAGAAAGTAAGAAAACATATATTTCAACACAGACAACAATTGCATTATAAATTATAAACAGTAATTAAAACATAGATAAGTTAATGTGTTGTTGTGTGCGCAAAGAAATCATTTTTACTAAAAGTCGTATTTTTTTTACAACATAACATTAGCCAACAAAACGAGCGGGAAAATTCAAAATTCGGTTTTCCTATTATCTATTGCTGTCGCGCTATGCCTCAAGCCTCCCCCGTAGAGCGCGACAGGGACAACTGCAGCTCGGGCCGAAAATACCTAGGAAAATTACGCAAATTCGACGTACCGTAGTCTCCTGTTTCCTCCTCCAATACTGGACCGATTTAATTACTTTTTTCATAATTTAGTAGAGAAAAGTATAGGCTATGTTCCTACGTTTTGCTTTTTTTATATAATGTTCAAAAATTAGTTTTATGGAAGACGGAACATAACGGAAAATCTGTCCTATTTCTTACGTTTTGAAAGATTCATATCTTTTTTAATAATTAAGTTATGATAAAAAGAAAAACGTAGGAACAAAGCTAAAGTTACCTTAGAATCCTTAGATTAATAGTAAAAATATATTGCTCTAGTGGCACAATCCATGGAGGAAACAGGGGACTACGTTTGTATTAAAAAACGGCTCTTTTGTTTGCTCTTAAGAAGTATTCAATCAATGATTTCAATCCTGAAAGCTCTGATATTGTGAGAAGACGAAAGTCCTTTCATAGTGTTCATGTTCATCACTAACATAACTACGTTGTATAAAAGAAAGTCGCTGTTGCTGTCTGTCCGTCGCGTATGCTTAAAACTTTAAAACTACGCAACGGATTTTGATTCGGTTATTTTTAATAGATATTGATTATCGATGAAGGTATATTTTAGCACTTATTTATTAGTTTTGTCAGCAAAGCCGCGAGCGGAAGGAGAGTACATAATAAATTTTGCAATATTACGCAAGTGTGGGATTGTACACACTACACAGAGGCCTAGAGACAAAATATTTACATTATTGAAGATTTAAAATTGTATGTCAAAAACTAAAAAGTATAGTGCCTCAAGGGCTTATAAATATAATCTAAAAGCAATAAAATTTACATATTTCGTAGAAAGTAATGTAAAAGTAATTAGCCTTGGAAATGAAGTTAATTTTATAAAAGCAAGGGAGTTTTTTGCCTAGCAATTAACACACATTATTTCACCAAACAAAGATGTAATATGGGTAATAAAATATATTTCTTGTTGTACATTTACTCAACTTTTTTATCTGAAATATTTATCTAATGGTGGTAAATGCTACAAATGCAAAGTGATTTTAGATAAGGATAATATTATATTATTATCTCATGATTAAGTATTAAACAAATTTATCTGGGTTCTTTAAGTGATAACTGTATATTTATAGGACTGCGAATTTTAGTCTTTGAGTAAATCATGTAATTTTAGCACATACTTTGTATCATTTCAATTCAGAACTATTGTAACTATCCATCAGCCTCCAAACTTAATATATTCTCTAATACCTAATCATAACATCCCAATATGTTGATTGATACAAAAAATATGTGTGGCAAAGCTATGTATGCCGCGGTAAAGCTATTGCATGCTATGCCTTCAAGCCACACCTCCGTGCCCGTCGGAGTGGGGAGCGTGAGGTTTTTTCGTTACAGAATTTCTGGATTTGGTCCCCGTGCTCAAGGCCCACGATAGAAGCTATGCAATAGCTTAATAAATATTATTTAGTATTTAGTACAATTTTTCAGCTACTTTAAATTAAAATTATATTGGAATAAAACATACTGTAACTTGCACTTTTATGTAAGTGATATCAAGATAAATATTATCTTATATCAACAAACAATCTCTTTGAACTAAGAAATTCATTTGAGAGGTTCAGTAATTACTGAAAGGGAGGGCTTTAAATATTTACCAGAACATACTTTTGCAATATTAATATAAGTTTGTTGCACTGATTTATTAGTAATGTGAATTACAATTTTTGAAAATTTATAGAAAAAATACAAAGGAACATACCTTAACTTCTCCTTTGTCAGTAACAGTGACTTGGTGACACGGTAATGAGTCAAAGCCAGGGAAATCCTCAATATCACCAGTTTTCAAGTTGAAGCAGGCCCCATGCCATGGACATCTTACTCTGCCGTCACCCAGAGCTCCAGTATGCAAGGGTGCCCCGTAGTGAGTGCATTTCGGTCCCAACGCACTGAATTCCCCTTTTTGTTTCACAAGTAGAACTTTTCCATGTTCCCCGATCTCAAATACTTTCATCTCATTTTCGTTAATGTCGCTCACTTTGCAAACAACTGCTTCTACATACTCATTTTTTGACTCCATACGTGATATTGTTCCACCTGTTAATTTTAATATTGAATAACACATGTGCTAAATGGTTGTAAAAGTTATAATTTTTTAATACTCACGTTGAGAATCGTTTTTCGAAGATGTGCCTTGTTGATTAGGAGAATAAGACCTTGATTCGGAATTCCCCATTTTTCTTATATGTATCTTATGAAACCTTGGACCTACGAGCAATAAATGTAAATTACCAATTTAAGAAACAACGAAACAGTACAGTTAAAATATTTTTAACTGGATGGTAGTCTTAAAAAATTATCAAGTTGATAAATTGCCAAAAAAAAACCTTACAGAAAATGTAAGCCTATGTGGGTCAATGATATTATTTAAATAACTATTATGTATTCTACAGACTACAATTAGAGAATGGATTTTTACCTTGAACAAACCGCGGTGCTAATCCACAGTGCTAATCTACTGACAACACGACCGCTATTGAAAATTTGATTGAAAACAAACATTTTCACCCTGTCAGTTTTCTGCTGTCTATGACCATGATGTCATACCTACCACAGATGACAGAGCAAGTAATATAGGTAGTTTTACATTTTAATTTTCTTTTTTTGAAGTTGGTTTTTTTAAACGAAGTTAGTTTTACTGTATGTACATTGATTTTTTTAATTATACCTTTTTTTATTAACTGGCAATTTTGTTTAGTTTTCTCCCTTAGAGTATATATACTATCTATAGAGTGCGAACAACCAAGTGGGAACAGTAGGCACAGGTGGGAACAACACGACGCTCCCGCCGCGAGCGCTCGCAGTCGTGGTTGAGTGCTCACGAAGTGCGTTGCTCTGGATTTTTTTTCATATTTACGAATAAACATGGTGAAATGTGCAGTTCTATCTTGCAAAAACGATACTAGAAAATACACAAAATTGGAATCCACTATCACATTTCATCAGTAAGTCGATTGTCATACTTATTTTTATGAAAATAAATCTAGCATCGCGGGGGTGAAGGGTAGGTGGGAGGCGGACACGCGCAGGCTCGCTCGCGCGCCTCACTGCCGCCACGTGATCGTAGTGATGTGACCTGACCAACGCTGTACTCGATATAAAGTTTACTAGAAGAACTATATTTTAACAAATTATTTATTTAACTTTAAAATTAAAACTCTTTTAAAAATGTATTATAAATAAATTTGTGGTGTGTTTTGTATGATACACTTTCTAATATTATGAATGCGAATGTATTATAGTGTAAATGTAAAGTATGTAATGTTGCGATATATTTTCTGAACCGCTAAATTGATTTTGAAGATTTTGATAGTAGAATGGATAAAATTAAATAAAAAAATTATTAATATTATCTATTATATTATCATTTTAAATTATTAATTATTCCTTAATATTTTTTACCATTTTTAAAACATTATTATTATTGTTTGATTTATTATTAAAAAAAATAGCACTAAACCCGATCTTTTATTTTATTAACTTTATTATTTAAAAAGTACTCACGTTTTTCTGATAGGTATTCCAATTAAACATATTTTTTTAAAGTACTTATAATTAATACAAGAAAATTTCTTAGATAATATTTAATATTCAAATGGAATAAACAAACTTTATTCAGTTGGTAAACAAATTTAAAATTACATATTTATACTTTATTCATATATTTTTCCTTTAATAACTTATTGAACA
This sequence comes from Colias nastes, assembly GCA_907164665.1. Lineage (NCBI taxonomy): Eukaryota > Metazoa > Arthropoda > Insecta > Lepidoptera > Pieridae > Colias > Colias nastes. Next base: position 14,775 of record CAJQZM010029565.1, on the reverse strand, counting down.
TAAAATTTACTTATGATACATATTTATTTACATAACTTATCGATAGTTCAACACGCAATTGATACCTACCCATCCCTATTTGTCACACACACATCTATATAGTATCTATAGCTCATCTGCCTACGATGCGCACTATGCAATTTGTGCAATACACTCGCTCTATACTATTGTAATATATACTCTAAGTTTTCTCCACATTCTCTAAAAATTTCTGGCAACACTCATGATGATATCGCTACGTGATATCGGAACGATTTTACCGGACAATGTGAAAGGGCAAATTGTATCCGATATCGGATATCGGCTATCGGCGTCCGATTGCCGATATCGGATCGGATAATGTGAAAACGCTCTTATACCTACCATAGAGAAAGTAATATATCCCTACTATCCATAGTAATATTATAAATGCGAAAGTAACTGTGTCTGTCTGTCTGTCTGTTACGCTTTCCCGCTTAAACCTCTCAACCGATTTTGATGAAATTTGGCACAGACAATCTTTAGACCCTGAGAAAGAACATAGGCTACCTTTTATTGCGAAATATGTACCACGGGCGAAGCCGGGGCGGACCGCTAGTACTCTATAGATACTCAATATTCTTATCATCTACCACGATAATTAAATATTGCCACAATATTACTAGTGAAATTGTAATATCACGGCTTTTATTACTGATTTAACTTAAATTTAGGAGAAATGGTTCTATGCTACGCAAATAGAGTAAAATTTAGGAACAAATGGTTTCCCGTGGGTTTCCCTGATTAGAAAAGTGACCGTTTAATAAAAATTGACAACTAAGATTTGGAAAATGGCAACACAGACTTTTCTATTTTTTATTAAGGTCGAAATTTGGTCGTCATGAACGTGGCTCTAGCAGAGTGATGTATTTTTACGCAAAATATTATATAGGTAAATTGTTAAAAAAATGGCTGATGTAATTGTCCCCAAGGGTCAACCTATTGCAGGTGATCCTGAAAAAAAGGGGTGGTTGTTTAAATGGACGAATTATCTCAAAGGATACCAACGAAGATGGTTCGTGTTGTCAAACGGGCTATTATCATACTACAGGTACTTTTATAATCACAACTGTTTTCTCTTTCAGTCAACTAATTAGAACTTAATAAGAATTTAAATCAAACGAATTCTTCTCTCTATAAGATTCAGACTTCACTTCGATAATAAATTCCTACAAACATGCCCTTTGCCTATGTTGTAATCATGTTTTTTTAATAATTTAGGAATTGGTTTTTTTTTTCCTTAAGCAAAGTGTGACGCTATTAAAAAATAATGAATATTAAAAATTACAAGGGATCATCAATTCCTAAATTGTTCACTGAATTATACTCCTCATTAGTTAAATATTAAAAATGTACTACCTATGTTAGTTATCAATAAATAACATATTGAGGAGATAGTGTGTTTTTAAGTTAATAATTTTTGATTAAAAAAATCATTAATTGAATCATTTTAATGCCTTGTTTAAATTACAACTACGAAATATGAATAAAAATGTGGAAATTGTAGTGTATAAAAAATAAAAAGATGAGTAAATAGTTAATTACCAATTATCTCTCTATTACATATTAAATTCTCGAAAATATTATATAATTTGTTTTTGATAAACAGTACTTTACTGATTATAAGTAAACATGATACCATTAAAATAAATATTTTCTTTAACATATTATTTTCTATGGCAAGAAAAACGTTTTTGTTTTTTAGAAATCAAGCCGAGATGGCACATACATGCCGTGGAACAATATCGCTACTTGGTGCATTAATTCACACAGCAGATTCTTGTACGTTTGTGATTAGCAATGGCGGTACACAGACATTCCACATTCGAGCCCATGATGAAGTGGAACGGCAGAGTTGGGTCACGGCTCTGGAACTAGCTAAAGCAAAAGCTATGTAAGTATTTGTAAGATGTTATTGCTACAGCATGTTAAAAGTCTAATGTAGAAGACACTAGCAAACCGGGCGAACTCCGTTTCGCCACCAGAGACACCTTTTCTTTGCTATAAACCTCACGGAGCCCGAGACCTTTCCAACGAATGTAAAACCGTGGAAATCGGTTTGTGCGTTCTGGAGTTATAGCGTCAGGAAGGAAAACCCGACTTATTTTTATATAGTAGGTAGATTATACAAGTCTAATTGTATTCTCTCTTGTTATCAACTAACAAGATACAAAAGATTTTATTTGTATTGAATATTGATAGTTATAAAAATAAAGGCGAACAACACAATATTATGTTCTTAAGCTTGGTTCTATGTGAATATAATACAACATGCCCAAAAATGTAAGATTGGTAATTAATTTTTTTTTCTCATCAGAGTGAATGGTCTAGAAGTCTTAAATACGACACTCCACCTACTTAATAATAACATAATTTTATTAAAATTCTTTATAGAAACTTCAATATTCAGAAAAACAGTAGTTTTTATGTTTCTCTGTGACATCAGACATGTAATATGTATCTTAGACAATAGGCTATTATTTAGGTTGAGAAATTCTCACAAGTAAATGTTATTGTAAGAAGGGGCTTGTCCATCAACTCCACCCTTGTATCCGTTGTTTTATTTATATTAGAATATTTTTGTTTGCAATGTTATGTCTCTTTAACCTAATGTACTGTCTCCCTCTCCACTTAGCGCTTGAGCGAGTTTGTTAGCATGTGCTCTTGTCTCTCAAGCTGCTTTTGACAATTTGTTTTCGAATTGTGGTTGAATGAATTAAGAATCATACTAATAAGTCAATTAAAAAATACCGGCACAAGTTAAATACAGCATTGTTCTATCAAACATACAGGTTTTACCCTTTTTTGGATTTCAGAGACTTAATTACTACAAAATGTAAAAAAAAGGTCAATACAGAATTTTTTTGTTATTAATTTAATATTAAATGCAACAGTGAAAATACTTTATTATTTTTACCAAATAAATGTCATGATTAACAGAAATGATTATTTTCAGACGCGCACAAGAATCAGACGACGATGACGACCAAATGAATTCCGGTCCCGTCACCGTGGCTGGCGACGGGGAGGGCGAGGACGCAGGTGGCATAGCCCGCGAGCTCTCAGCCAGGTTCCACGATCTACGCACATGTTCAGAGCTGGTCACCAGGCACGGGGCTGCTCTGCAACGATCCCTCGTCGATTTGGAGATACCTCCATCGGATATTACTAAACAAGTGTCGGAGAGGGCTACTCTGTTTAGAATATCGTGTAATGCTATGATGAACGTGAGTACTTAATACTTATTAGAAGAAATAGTACTAGGCTCATCTTATAGAGTTATAAATGTCAATTCAAGAAATAGCATGGTCCTATTGAGATAAAAAACAGGTTTTGTTCAAAAAAAATTTATGTATTCATCATAATATTATAACGTGCGAAAATCAAAACTTTTTACAATATTTTTTTAACATTTGTATTTTTCCAAACAGGCGTGTTCGGAATTCATGAGCGCGGCCGCTGCATCCAGCGCGCGAATGAATCGCGCGCTGCAGCATGAGCGGGAACAGAAGATGCGGCTGCAAGAGATCGTGGAGCAGCTTGCGAGACAACATGACAGTCTGGAGAAGACGGTGGCTCGGAGTACACCTCATACTGGTGAGTAGCAATGTACTGGTAAGTGTAGCTAGTGAGAAATATAACTGGTAAATAGCAAGTGAAGATATTGATATAGTAAGAGATTGTAGAGAAGCTTGCTAGATATCATTCTGGAGAAGACGGTTGCCTAGAGCACACCACATACTGGTAAGTAGCCAGTGAGAAAAGTAAGTGGTACCTAAGTCTGGTTAGTAGACAGTGAGAAATTACTGGTGAAGTGAAGATGTTCATATAAGGGATTGTGGAGCAGATTGCCATACAACATGACGGTCGGCAGAAGACGGTGGCCAAGAGCACATCACATACTGATAAGTAGCCGTTGAGAAGTGTACTGTACTACTTGCATGAAAACTCGTCAATGTATACGTATCGTCATCGAGAGCATGACGTCATTTTTACATAATATAAGAAATAAGATTCTTCTACAATCCTATATAACAACAAAAACTGTCCTCAAGTGTTGGTAAAAATTCTAATTGTAAATAAATAATAAAGCAATATCAAGCTTATTACCAGCACAGTAAGTTGCATTCACATAAACAAATGCAATTAATTTTAACAGCCTAAGCTAGCTGGTTGATGTACAATAAAATAAATAGCAATAAAAAAAGAGCGTGTGCGCCGAGCACACGTGTCAGAAGTGAAACTTCTTTGACTTTATTTTTACTTTATAAACTTCTTTGACAAGTTTCACAGATACCAAAATCGTCGCCTTACTCCATGATGTGACGGTATTGCCACCACGCGACCTTGAAATTTTAGTCTCAACGCGCTTATAGAAGTTTCACTCAAAAACAATATTCAAAAACAACTTTATTTGAATAAATTAAGTCGGAAACAACGCAGCACATTTTTTTATAGCTCAGTATAATATAATACCTAGATGTCATTGACGATACTAGGCTGAAACCGCGCGGAGCAGCTAGTTTTAAATATAAGCGAAAACAATTAGCACATCCGGTGTGATTAAAACAGGCTTATCAAATAATGACATGCATTTGTAATTTAAATTGTCTTTACATATTGCGGATTTCCACGATTTAGTTCGCGTGAGTACATTTTCCGGCGCCGCCGTACAAAAACACATAAGTCAATATCTTTAATAATTTTACGCTCACGGCTGTATAAATATTAAATATGTTTACGTGTTGGAAACAAAGATGTAAACTTCTATTAGAAATTAGTCATTTAAGACGAAAACAATAGAATATGGAAATTATAAACAATTATTAAAGTATGAAATTATTCAATTGCATAATGAATGTGTAGTCTTAGTGTAAAATTTTTACTATCACACTTAATTTTTTCATTAAAAAATACATCGAGTAAAAATCCGTAGTGTAATAAAATTTATATATCCCATCAGACTCTAACAGTAGGTATAATAATTTATGTAAATCATTATTCAATTTCAACAATACCTACCTTTGTGTTAATTACTAATCTGTTAGAAATGCCATTGCTAGCAGTCGGAAATTTAAATTTCTCAACATAATAATTATTAATATTACTTATCATTATTAGATTTCATACTCCATGTTTCATACAATTTAAATGCAACTATGGAACTTATAGTCTTGCATACACTGATCACGTAAAAAATACTCAAACAACAAAATTATGCCAAAATATTTTTGCTAAATTTTTCCTTAAAATTCATGTTTTGTTCTCTAGCTTCGCGCAGCCGGCATATAACGCTTCGCTAATGTGAGCATTTTGTCTATGAAAACATAATCTTAAACGATAGCTCACGTACGGGTGGCAAACAAATGGAAAATTTATAATTAAGAAGCAATTAGTTCATCAAACTTAACTACTTTCAAATATATGAGTTATTTAATAGTTTTATCTAACGTCATAACATCAAAATAGAACATCTATGTAGATTAGCACTTCTTGGTCCAAGGACTCCAAATAAAAAGCCTTATTTCATTATACTTTTAATCCTTTTTACAAACATATGACTCATCACTCAGGCTAACAGTTAAGCGCTACTGAATAAAATATAATTTATTATGAAGTACAAGCGGCACAAATGAAACAGTTTGGACATGTACATCTACAAAAAGATTTGATCAGCATATTGCATATGTGTGTCCCTACAATCTATAAGTAATATATTATAATCCATACTATCTTCTATAATATAAAAATGAATCGCAAAATGTGTTGGTAAGCGCATAGCTCGAGAACGGCTGAACCGATTTCGATAATTCTTTTTTTATTATATTCCTTGAAGTACGAGGATGGTTCTTATGGAGAGAAAACGTAAATATGTACCACGGGCGAAGCCGGGGCGGACCGCTAGTAATATTATAAATGCGAAAGTAACTCTGTCTGTCTGCCTGTTACTCAATCACGCCTAAACTACTGAACCAATTTTCATGAAATTTGGTATGGAGATATTTTGATACCCGAGAAAGGACATAGGCTACTTTTTATCCCGGGAAAATGACGCAATCCCGGAAATCCCACGGGAACGGGAACTATGCGGGTTTTTCTTTGACTGCGCGGGCGAAGCCGCGGGCGGAAACCTAGTTAATAATAAAGTTACTAGTCACTTGTCCCCGCTTCTCCCAGATTGAACCGGAATATCAAAAACATAATAAAAGCCCTTAAGTTATTCTTTTTTTTTTTGTTGAGCTTGTTGAGCTTTCTAAGGAAAAATATTTTTTTTAAATCGGTTGTGTAGCTTTTGAGTTAAAATGTTAAAACTTTTTCTGACATTCAATTCAGTTGTTTTATAATAAAACTTTTTTTACTGTATAATTGTTTTGTGTTTTCATCTTTTGTGTGTACAATAAAGAATTTTTATTATTTATTATTATTATTAACTTAAAAGTATCATCCAAATCCGTCCAGTATTTTTTGAGACATTTTGTTACAAACATACAATATATTATACATATAAGGGATTTTAAATTAAACGATGTGTTTCTTCTGAAAACAAAAGTTGAGACTTTAATTTTTGCACATTTAACAAACATAACTTTTTAACATTAACAATGTTACTAAAATGAGGAAAAATCACTAACCTGAAAACAAAAGAAACGACATTTAAAGTTTAATTTAACTTTAGCACACAATTTAAATTTTCAACAGTTCAAAGATTACAATATGACACATCACAATTTTATTTGGCGTCATTCGCCATTATTAGTTCTCTCCAAGAAGCTTATATCTAATACACTGGAGATTGCACTATGACCATTAACTTGTAACAAGAAAATATGACCTAGAATGACGTCAGTCATGTTTTTTGTCTCTTTCTGTGGAGTGACCACGCTGGTTTGTAAATTCAGGATTTTTCAAAATAGAAAAAACTAAAAATCATGGTCTATAAATAATAACGACATATATTTTTAACAGTATTTATATTATAATATTACTGGTCATACTTTATAGGTACATACAATTTTAATTGGTATAGAATGATAGTTTTAAATAACTTTTGGCTACAAAGCTTGGATATGAACCGATATATAGCATTAACATCCTTTGTAAATAGAGGAAAGTTGTGTTTTGCATCAGATGCTGTTTACCAAATTGTAAGCTACTCAGATCTTCTTTTTAAACGCGTTGCTTCGACGGGTCAATTTCAAGCCAAAATCATCAAAGAAAAACTGTTTATAGCAGCCTTGCACAAATTTCAGCTAACTTTACAAAGTTTATTTTTCAAAAGGTATTTTTTTCTGGGTCGTAATCCTCAGTAATTTTACCCTTGATGGGCACATATTATATTTCTTTTTATTTTACTTTTTGGAAAGCTGAAATACGTAAAACAAAAAAATATGAGGTAAGTTAAAAAAGTATAAATTTCAATGTAAAAACGAACAATCTTATAACTACATGTGAGTGCAATACCGATGTCGTGTGTTGTTTCATTACTAGTAACAATCTTGAAAATGGTGTTCTAAATTTCATCATAATATTGTTATTACAATATGTTCTCTTCGCTATCCATAAAAACTCGTCATCATGGTTACCTTATTTGTTAAATTTGTTTATTGAAAACTTGTTGAAAAATGATAAAGTATTAGGAAAATAACAAATTTAACATGTCTGCTTACTAAAATGATGCAAAATTTTACAATTTTTGCCATTGTAATGATTCTAAACAGGTAAATGCAGGAGTATTGAGGAATATTGTAAATAACGTAAATATACACTTGCCTGTGAAATTCTATGCCAGAATTTGGTGTCCAAACACTTCTGCAATTTTGCACAATACAATGCATTCTTTATATTCGGAAAATATTCATTAAATAAGCAACAATATTAACTTAAATATTCGAAGCGACGCAATTTTTTTGACACACATGCCATATTGACAAAGTGAGAGTTGCTACAATTTTATTATGGTGACTACCCATAATCAGGGAGTATCGCTTTTTAATAATTGGTTCAGATACTTATTTTATTTAGCATAAATAATAATTGTCTCATCCAACAATGCTTCTGAATGACGTTGTTGGCAATTTATCAACAAACTCATATACAAAAACTAACCTTTTGCACAGAATATTACAGCATACATAGTAGCCTTGGGAAAACTTCGTATTAACAGTGGCAATACCAAGTTAGGTGTGAAAGTGATAAAAAACATGAACTGGGCAATATTTTCTTGTTACACGTCAATGTTCATACCGAAATCTCCAGTGTATTAGATATAAGCTTCTTGGTTCTCTCACTAATGTTATATTATCTATGCCGAGCGGCAAAATTCAAATCCACAACTTTACATTTCTATGTTTAATAACTAAACTGTTTACCTTTAAATTTCTATTTAATAGGTACAAAGAAATGAAGTTTCTTTACATACATACATTCGTATACAAATCTTTCCTCTTTCTAATTTTATAGTAATATTAATAATACGTAATAAAAATATTCATAAAAGAGATTATTTTTCGTTTTTACAATACCTACATAATTAATAATTCTTTAATTTATTCGATAAGTTCTAGTTCGTACAAACAGAATGAAACGGAACGCATTCGTTGAATGACGAGTGACGTATGACGCTAGTGACGGATGTAGGAAAATCTGAAATATCGAAATAATTGGTCGAATAACGACTTGCAAAATTAACATCTAAATTGATTCACTTTAAATTTCAGTGTTTCATTATCAATAAATATAAAAAGGTCATAAAAAATGTATAAAATGAAATTAATATAACCCGTGTTTTTGGTAGGTAAATCGACCGTCATGAGGTTCTGAATTTGTGCGATATTGTTCTTATTTTTCTCGTCTTTTGGTTATACCAAGGTTGTATTACAGTAACTAATGTCTTGCAATAATTGGTATGTTGCGGTTGTTGCGTGTTCGTTTATCTAATTATCGTTTGCTTTGAACAGTGTGTTGATTTCGGCGTGCTCCTCCTTAGTTACAAATATAAAAGTATAGGTGTTTTAATTAATTGTGTTTGTGTGATCTTGGCATTGTGTATTTAGAGGCTTGTCATTAAACTGAATTGATCTTAACTATTAAGGTTATTTGCTATGATAAATAAATATAACAACTAAGAATACGTCATGGGTGGTAAGTGAATATAAATTGACGAAAAAATAGAATTCAGTGCTATCATCACAATGTTCTTTCATGTCAACATGCATGACTGTGAATCACGATGTTTGTGTACATTTGATTGTGCTTATGTCTGTGATAATTGTTTGTTATTTTTAATTAATTTCCTTGGCTAGCTTATTGCTAACATAACAAGCTCTTTAGTATAATGTCATTTTAAACAATAAATAATTAAAGATGTCTATTAGTCTTATCTAACTTTTGCTTAATGGTTTTAGGCTCCATTTATCAGAAGGAAATGAGCAGTGTGTTTCAATGGTGTAAAAATTACCTATTCAATATTCTATATCCTAGGAGCGCACAAAGTGATGTACTTATATAAAAGCATAGTTCATTGGCATAGTAAATTTTATTATTACTATAGTATCTACATATGTAGTATTATAAGTAGTTCATCACTGTAATCTTTTGTCACTATATGAAAGCAAAACCTTAAATAGTAAGCCATAAAACAACATTCTAGAAAGAACTTTCTATTTTAGCCCCATTATTAAATCCATATACATTAAGGTGTTGCATATTTTAAAGGGTATCATTTAAGCTATCACCAATTTAATTAGTTTTGTGTTTCTTAAATAATAGGGTTTGTCCTCAAAATAGTAGATCTGTCACCAAAATGTAGTCACCAAACAATGCGAAATCAGTTCCACAATAAATCACCTAAAATCCTGAGATATAAGGTCTAGTACCAAATAAATGTTTTTGTATGTATAGGTAGGGTAATAGGTGTGTCCTAATAAGTATTTAAACAAACTAATTTAAAGAGATCACCAATAAATCATATTATTTTACTAGAAAATTGCATTAAGTTCAAATAAAAAATTAGGGTTGTCATCATCGTTTCAACCAAAAGATTCTGCTACTTAACTAGACTCCCAAGGTTCTAAATTTCCACTGGTAGTATAAATTATTATATTTAAATAAAATTTTTAGCAGAGTAGTAAATAAAACAATTAAAGTCAAAATAATCAATATTTATTGTTTAAAATAATTACCACTGAACAATCAGCGCTGGTTTAAAATAGCTGGCTTATGGCTAGCAGACTAGTAGATAAAACACTTAATTAAAGTTAAATTTGTCTCCGCCCCTTTGATCATTTTTTCATTAAAATTATAAATTGATGTATTAAATTGGTAACGAATACTATTAATTAATATCTGAACGAAATAAAATGTTACTACTGTATTGGTGACAAAATATCAAATAAAAAGGAGTCGCAGTCAGGGATCGATAATCGATTTATTTGGTGACAGTTCTACCATTCTGAGCACAGAGCTATTATTTAAGTAACAAAACTGTTATTATAAGAACGAAGTTTATATTCATGTAATGCAATATAATTTTATTGGTTATCGATCTCTTATTTTACACATATATTAACATTAATTTGATAATTCATACCTGGGAACAATTTTTGTTTATCTGAGAACGAAAATATTTCGTGGTGATAGATCTATTTATTAGGTGATACAACTTGATGACAAATATAAATTTTGGTGATAGAAAATATAGTTCCCTATTTTAAATGTTGTATTCAAAGTTGTTTATAGCCTTGTTTATAATTTAACATGGTAGGAAAATTGTTTTTTTTTATGTACCTACATTAGAAAAAAAATTTTTACTAAAACTAAAAGTGTTGTTGTTTGAAATAAGATAAAAATAATCATTACAATCAACATTTGCTATATTTTTACTATAAGCTGATAATGATCACTAGATTATCAAACTTATACAATATTTGTTATTATTTTCTAGTTCTTCAAGATACATTATCAGTTTATACAATCAGCTGTCATCCATCAATCTCATTGTTTGAATCTCTCACATAGTTACCGCTAAATTGTGAACAAGCTTAATAAAACTCAATGCTCTGCACATACATTCATAATGCTATATAAAATGCATATTTGTGTTTGTATGCTATATTTGTATGTGTTGCATTTAAAATACCTGATTTTATTTAACATTTAAATTATACATTTATCAAAATATTCCAATGTCACATAGTTTCTTAGATATTTGAGCAATTTATATTAAAAATTCTGTGTATCCCTGTCAATTACCTCTAGTTAAAAATAACCCCGAAAAATATTTTTTTCTTTATTTAACTGAACACACTTTTTAAATGATTATTGATGTAGTATTTGACCTTTGATAAATTCATTCTACCATGACCTGAAATGCAGCTTAGCCAATATTTCTAACTATGTTATTGGTTTGATAAAGGATTACCAATAAATTCAAATATTTAAGAAAAGAGAAAAAAAACGTCAATTTAAACTAATGTTTTTATTGGCACAGGTGGCAACGGTTCTGGACAAGGAAATGACACAGAAGATGACGAACATGAATTCTTTGATGCGGTCGAAGAGGGAGCCTCATCGGCTATGGAAGACAAAACTTCCTTTGTAATTAAAGTGCCTGTAAGTTTCTTATATTAGTACTATGCATACTTGTCTAACTTTGCCTGTATTTAATTATTCTATATAAATAAAAATTAATGTGCTTTCTTAAGTGTTTGAACTGTTAGTTTATACTTTATACGTGATTGTTGACTTTAACATAAACCTGTTTTGTTATGTTGATAGGTTTCTCATGTCTGTTTTATTTGGTTTTAGGTAAATAGAAAAAACAAAGTAAAAAGTGGCGAAAGCTCTGACGAATCAGAGGTAGAGACTGTAACAGAAACACAACAAGTAAGTTGAATAATCCTACTAATAATATTATAAATGCGAAAGTTTGTGAGGATGGATATGTGTGTGTTTGTGTGTTTGTTACTCTTTCACGCAAATACTACTGAACCGATTACAATGAAATTATGCACACATATAGAGGGTAACTTGGATTAACACATAGGATAGGTTTTATCCCGGAAATCCCACGGGAACGGGAACTGTGCGGGTTTTTCTTTTAAAACGCGGGTGAAGCCGCGGGCGGAAAGTTAGTTAATAATAATTTGAACATATTGTTTAAATATTACACTAATTGATCCTTTTGTGAACTCCAAACGACTTGTTAATCTTGTTTGATGTTAATTAATTCTAAATTTGAGTGAATAGAATCTAGTTTGAAATAGGTTTAGTTTTATCGAATTTATTGTTGCTGCATGTTCTGACCATTTTATATTTGTTAACTCTTGATAAATATTGTGATAAGTGTTATTTTTGAAGAAAATGAATTTTTCGTGATCTTTTTCGTAGGTACCGTATGGTAATAATTTACTGCTGTCTTGTTTTTAAATGTGTTTGTTATAAATTTACATAGTTTTCCTTCCTTTTAAAAAGTATTGAATTTTTACCATTATTATTCCTCTTTTATTCAAAATGTAATCGTTTTATGTAATGTAAGGTAGCGGAAATCGGAATCTACCAAAAAGCATTTTATTTGATTTGATAGGTGTATTTCGTGGAAGACAAAGAAAGGGCGGAGAGTGCGATGGGAGGCGCGGAAATAGCTGACGCGGCGGCGGCCAGCGCCAAGCCGTCTGATGATAAGCAGCTGGATATTAAGATTTGGGTGAGATTTTTTGTTTGTTTCTAAATTTAGGTTTGCCATACTTTAGCTACGCGGTACATATTCTCGTTATATCCATACCTTACGAATTTAGAACCCTATTTTTTTTCCAATCGTTGGTAAAAAATGAGATACAATTTTATTCAAGTAAATATTTTATAACCATTTTATTGTGTTGCTAACATTATAGAATAAAAATTAAACGTAAAGGTACTAAACCACCTGCCTTAAACATTGCTACTTAAAACATTGCCTTTTAAAATGTTCATCTTTATCACTCGCAAAATTGTTTTAAAGAGCAGGTGGGCCGATTTCTAATAAAATATTATAAGTATTCTCTATTAAAAGTCAAACCAGTATTGTAGACTGGCCAAAACTTGACCGGAATTTTGTCATTTTTGAGTGCTAAATATTCAATAACTATAATAAATTTATTTTCCAAAAGATAAAAACTACATTGCACTCCGCGTATCGCAATGATCTTATTATAAATTTGACACACCGGCATTGCATTACTACGAAAACATGTTATGTGATATGCGGAAGTAAAACTAAAAATACATACGAGAAGGCAATATGCTAATTTAATACTATCTAGAACCCGCGACATCGGTCGCGATATATTTACACTATAATCCATGTCTGTACCAAATTTCTAACCAATGAGTTGTTTTGGTTCATAAGAGTAACAAACATTTTTACATTATTTCGCGTTAATAATAGTAGGAAGTAGGATAATGCATGGATTGAATTTCTATTTAAAACATTTTACATAAACATGTCTTATAATAATAACAAAATATATCAATCAAGATAAATATTATGTAACAGCTAAGTAAAATCTATACTGCTACATTGTCCTTCAGAGCGTAATTTTGCGACGCATCCTAAATTACATCACCTTTTGACCGCGACGTCTCGTTTGCAAGAACATAAACAATTTATGATTGAATAAAATTGACCGATATAGATTTAGTACTTGGCC
>CAJQZM010029562.1:0-17743 GCA_907164665.1 Colias nastes | reverse complement strand
CGCGCGCTCACCGGGCAGCGGATATGTGCGCGCTGTGGTAAATCGGGTCATGCAGATGGCAAGTGTCGGTTTAAAAATTATAATTGTGACGTGTGCGGTCAAAGAGGTCATTTAAAAGCAGTGTGTAAAAAAAGTGAATCGATTTTAAACGGTAAGAGTAAATCTCAGTACTTTCTAAATGATTCTTCTTCGGACGAATGTAGTAATTTTTATAATATAGTAGTAAACTCTGACGGCGACGGGCCGTATTATGTTAATTTAAGGGTTAATAATGTTTCATGTAAGTTTGAAATCGATACTGGAAGTAAAATTTCTGTAATTTCAAAAATGTATTATGATGATAATTTTAGTCATATTCCGATTCAAAATAACTCGCTAATTTTAAAGTCGTATACTGGTGGTATTATTAAGACGATCGGTTATATTGTAGTAAATGTTTTTTGTGGAAAAATGATGGCCGAAAATGTTAAATTATATATAATCGAAAATGGTGGCCCCCCATTGATGGGCAGAATGTGGATAAAACATTTAAAATTAGGAATTAGCGAGTTATATAACATGTGTGATAGCGAATCCGTTGCAGTTTCTTTACGTAATGAATTTCCTGAAGTATTTGCAGACGGGTTAGGAACGTTTAAATCAAAATTTAAACTGTATTTAAATGACAATACGCCTATATTTGTTAAATCGCGTCCATTACCTCTTGCGCTTCGTAAACCTGTCGAGCAAGAACTAGAAAAACTGCAACGGATGGGTGTCATTTATAAAGTTGAGAGATCAGACTATGGCACACCGATTGTACCTGTTGTTAAGCCGAACGGTACGATAAGATTGTGTGGCGATTATAAGGTAACTATAAATCCGTTGTTAAAGGATTTTCATTACCCACTCCCTCGTATCGAAGATTTGTTTGCTGTATTGGGTGGAGGTGAACAATATACTAAATTAGATTTATCAAATGCATTTCAACAATGTATTTTACATGAGGATTCACAACCGATGACGGCAATCACGACTCACATTGGTACTTTTGTTTATAAGCGTGTTCCATTCGGTATAAAATGTATACCTGAAAATTTTCAAAAAATTATGGAAGAAACATTAAGTGGGTTGCCTTCTACGGCTGTGTTTGCAGATGACATTTGTGTCACTGGTAAGGACAAATTAACGCATTTAAAAAATTTAAGGGCGGTCCTACAAAGATTGCAAGAAAACGGGTTAAGAATAAATTTTTCTAAATGTCGATTTTTTCAAGACAGTGTAACTTATTTAGGATATAAAATAAATAAATTCGGTCTACATACGGATAAGACGAAAATAGATGCAATTGTGGGAGCGCCCCGTCCTACTAATATAACGCAACTTAAAAGTTTTATGGGTCTAGTGAACTTTTATTCTAAATTTTGTATAAACATGAGCGATATACTTAAGCCACTGTATGATTTATTAAAAAAGAATGTTACATGGGAATGGACGGATATGTGTGATAGGGCATTTGCAAAAATAAAAAAGGTGCTGAGTAGTTCTCCTGTGCTCGCGCATTACGATCCTAAGCGTGCGTTGATTCTTTCAGTGGATAGCAGCGCGTACGGGGTGGGCGCGGTGTTGACGCAGCGCGACGCGGCCGGCGCGGAGCGGCTGCTGTGCGCGGCGAGTCGTACGTTAAATTCGGCAGAGACTAATTATTCACAATTAGATAAAGAGGCTTTGGCGATCGTTTTTGGGGTCACGAAGCATCACCAATATTTGTACGGGAGGAAATTCACTCTGCGAAGCGATCACCGTCCCTTAAGCTATATTTTTGGAAAGAATAAAGGAATTCCGATGACCGCGGCCAGTCGTTTGCAACGTTACGCCGCGGCCGTTAAGCTGGCAGCCTATGATTTCGATATAGAATTTGTGTCATCAAAAAATAATTGTTTTGCTGATACTCTTTCGCGTCTTCCTCTTAAATTTATAGATTGCAATTTAAGAAGTGAAGAATGTAGTTATCTTAATTTTGCACAAGATAATTTTCCGATTAATTTTAAAGATATTAAAATTGAGACGGCTAAAGATTCTTTGCTAAGCAAGATTTATGGGTTTATACTATACGGTTGGCCACCTAAAAGCGAATTAAATAAAATAGAATTATGTTATTCTAATCGTAAAGAAAGTCTGCATATAGACCAAGGCTGCATCGTTTGGGGTTATAGAATTATCGTTCCTAGGTCTTTAAGAGAAATCGTTTTAAAAGAAATTCATGATGGACATCCGGGTATAATAAAAATGAAACAGATTGCTCGTAATTATGTGTGGTGGGATAACATAGATAGTGATATAGAATGCATGGCCCGTGAGTGTGCCGCTTGCCGCGAGACGCGGGCGGCGCCGCGTGCTGCGCCCGTGCACTCGTGGCCCTGGCCGAGCGAACCATGGTCGCGAGTACATATTGATTTTTTGGGTCCCTTTAATCATGATTACTACTTAATTTTGATTGACGCTCATTCAAAGTGGATAGAGGTAGAAAAGGTAAGCTCGACGTCCGCGCGTTTAGTGATAAATTGTTTAAGACAATGGTTTGCACGTTTCGGGTTACCTAAAAGATTAATAAGTGATAACGGGCCTCCATTTTCGTCATCGGAATTTGCAAACTATTTACAACGAAATGGAATTAAACATACGTTAATCGCACCTTATCATCCCTCTAGTAACGGAGCCGCTGAAAATGCGGTGCGTTCTATAAAATCAGTACTTAAAAAAGCACAGGTAGATAGAACTGATGCTAGCGTTGCGCTTACTCGGTTTTTATTTTCGTACAGAAATACGGAACAATGCACGACAGGAGTCGAACCTGCAGTGTCTTTGTTAGGGAGACGTTTGCGTGGGCGTCTTGATTTGATGCGACCCGATACGGCTGAACGAGTGCGCGCCGCTCAGATAGTGGAAGAGCAACGTCGACCAACGCCTTTGCGAATTGCTAAAGAAGGTGATCGAATATTCATGCGAGATTATTCAAAGAATAATAGTAAGTGGGTCGACGGGATTATCACTGATAGCCTTAGTCCCGTATCATATAAAGTTCAAACGAGCGACGGGCGGAAGCACAAGCGGCATATCGATCAATTACTTACTAGAAAATCGCGTTTTTCGTTAAGTCAGGCCGTGTCGTCACCACCGGATAGTGAGAGTTATGAGAGGAAAGAGGGAGGAGGTAATAGTGTTGAGGATGAAGCGTGTAGTTTGGGCTCGCAAGGGCAGGAAGGTGTGGATGATGTGGAGGGTGACGGGGAGCGGCGGGACCTGGCCGCTTCACCGAAATCACCAGTGCATGAGCGTATACGTAGGAAAGCTGCATTGCGCTGTATACAAAAACTTAAACGGATGTAAACTATATGTAATATTATATTGTCAGTTACGTGTAATTGTGCTATTTTTAGTGTGGGGTGAATGTTTTTATACGTCATTACTATAAACAATATGACTAATAGAACACTTTTTATGTTATAACAGCTAGTATAAAATGTTGTTTTGCTAACTTTAAGTGTGAATCAGACTTATTGAATATATAGTTGTTTAATTAAGAAGGGAAAAGTGTTATGTATGCAATGTCATAAAATATCATGTATGTGTAGGTAGGCAGAAATCATTATTAAAAAACAGTTTGCATTGATCTAGCGTGTTTCATTGACGTCCCTTTCATATTTAACAATAATATTGTGTATTTTAGAGAACCTTAGTAATTATGAGCCAAATAAATATCGCTAGCTTTTTAAAGGACTTTTGTAACAGCGCATAGATAACTGCATACTGCAGTGATTGGAATTAGTGTAATAATATTATGTGATTTCTTCCCTCATATCAAAAAATCTATTAATTTTGGTTTAATAAGTGATTAGAGTGTAACAATTGGATGAGAACTTGGACCGAATTCAACGTGAGTAATATTTTTGTTTGTTTGTTTTTAATAACTTAAAACTCACAATCAAGCACACAAAGCAATGTCATTAAAAAGTAATTTTCTTGGCTGTAACATTAATCCTTACTAATATCAAAAATAAAAGTTTATACTTTCTTGTTCTTCAAGGTATAACAAATAAACTCAAAAGGGGTTTGAAACTTTTTGTATGGACGCTGGCATATCGACCCGCCGCCATTTTGATTTTTTTTCAAAATCGCGGCGCACGATTAAAGTGGTATGTATGGATAGAGGACACATAGACGAACAAAAAATGTCTCATAACATAGTACCCTAAAGCGTCACATTACCGAGATATTTGGAGGTAAATATTCACTTATGAGTACAACGACAAACACTAAAAATAGACTTATTACGTGTCTATATGCATAATATTATCTCCAAATAATCACTCTCAGGTAGATTATTATTATTACAGGAAGAAAGTAGGTATTCATTACATTACTTACATTTTTATGTAATGTATGTATGTTTTTATGTAATGAATCTACCTACTTTCTTCCAATAAACTGTTAATAATAATAATCTACCTGGGAGTGATTATTTGGAGATAATATTATGCATATAACACGTAATAAGTCAATTTTTAGTGTTTGTCGTTGTACTTATAAGTGAATATTTACCTCCAAATATCTCGGTAATGTGACGCTTTAGGGTACTATGTTATTAGACATTTTTTGTTTGTCTATGTATCCTCTATCCATACATACCACTTTAATCGTGCGCCGCGATTTTGAAAAAAAATCAAAATGGCGGCGGGTTTGATATGCCAGAAAGTTTCAATGCCTTTTACTAGACCAATTTTATTCATTCTTTAACCACACAAGCTTCATTATTCCCCACTAAGTGAGTTTTTACTACAAAATGTAATCGATACACAAGCCTTAAACGACTTTTTCATAAATGTAACATCTGGCTATCCCCTCAGGGTAGTGAGGGGAGCCGATGGTCCCATGAGCTGGTCTGATGCTCGCTTCATACCCTCGCCGAGATGTGGACGCGGACCCGCCCGTGGTCTGGCCTGCGTGGTGCTACACAGGTATATCAAAATGATTGTATTGTAGAAGATTAGAATACGCAAGGACGAATGTTTTAGCGGCTTTGCTGGTCAACGAGGAAAAGCTAACTGATCAGCAGTTATTATATTTATTATATATCTCCATTCAGCAGTTATTATATATCTCCAAAGTTGTTTATGCTATTTTCGAAATATCTTTGTATTGACGTATTGGAACAGGCGTCAGAAAAAGAGCTGATAATGACTGATACTGTATATTAAACAGCTATGTGTGGTAACATATTCCAAGCAATTGATTAAATAGACAAATAGATGAAGATTAATTCAAAATAATATTCCAACAGTACCGTAATTCCAGAACTTTACAAATCCAGTTGCTAAAGGTGTTAAATTTCGTAATTGAAAATGTAATATTTCTTGCTTAGATCTGAAACGTAATCCTATTTAATAGCGTAGAATGGCAGCTTCCAGTATCCGCGGTGCACAATTATAATTTAGACAAAGCCTCATCCCGGCTGACTTTTATTGTACACATGTAAAATAGCGCACTGCTTAGTATTCAGCCGTTCAATCAAACGGTAGCAACGAGCGAGAAAGAGGCTGGCTACGGGCAGTTAGTGGGCTCTGAGTGCTCGTTTATCTAGTCTCAGTGGGTGGTGCGAGTGGCAACTGGCAGGTGCACATTTCCATACTTCCGTGCGCCGGAGCACGACTCGCCGTTTCGGCTTGTTACAAGCTCGCGTTCCGATGTAACGAATTAGTTTTCGGTATCAATGGGAATGGTTTTGATTCAATTTTCCGGTATGTTACTTGGACGTGGATTGCAGTTGTTGCCACGAGGGGTTTAAATATGGAAATGGTTTTAAATTTTCTATTAGTTCTGACAGTGGTCTGTTATAATTCCTTGCTCAGTACATATTATGTTAAACGATGGTTGAATAGTATGTGTGAGAAACAACGTATGATATTTTTTACATATGGGTTGCACTTTAATATAACTTCTTTGAAACAAAAAATAAACACTTGCGTGAAATCAATAATTATCGTAATACAACAATCAATACACTTACCAGACATTATCAGTAATGACAGTTTCTCACGCGTAGGAGTTTAGCTTTCGCCCAAATATAGAAAAATGCGTAATTGGTGAACTTTTTGAAACGGTAAAGTGTATTTGGTGCGTGATAACTCATAGCAATTTAATGATTAAGGTCGTTAAGAAGTGTTAACAGCTCACGAAGTGAGATAGGTACAAATTGATCGACACACTGGGTGTTGGGCGTACAACGATTTGTTGTATTAACTTAATAAGTACTTTCTAATTCTGATTGAAATGGTTCGACTCAAAATATCGACGCGGGAATGTGGGTTTATGTCGCTGGGTTATATTTTCGATCGCTTTGTTTTGATAGTTCAACACAATTAATTGGAATGCTTTACTGATTATAAAAATGATTATACTTACTATAAACTTTAAATTATTCTTATGCGATACAAAAGCTTGAAAACGCTTTCTAATATCCTACTACATACTCAAATAATTCTGGGTACACTTCCTAAATTGTTGTAATCATCTTGATTTAAAATACGTACATACATCATAGGATGTACGTACCTAAACCAATCATCGTCACGGGTTATCAGAAAAGAGCATACTCCATCCAGTTTTTCCAAGCCATTTATCATACTTCACAGTGTTCAACTAATACGCACTTACATATTCAAGAATAAACGAGCGTTGCGAAATATGCGCGTGCAGTCGATAATTGCAATGATATAGTGCATTGTCAGCGACGTGGACCAGCCCGGTTAGCGGATTGACAGCTACAGGCTGGGTTGCCACGTCATACGTAATCTAGGATTTATGGACTATGGTTAGTAATGTGGTTCTATGCTGATGTTTGTACTTAGGAGATGGTGATTTGGATGGGATACTTTAGGATTGTGTAGAGGTTAGAAGTTGTACGTGTAGGGTAATATTGATATAAGGTATTGTTATAAGGTAGATTTGCTATGCGTGATCTTTATAGTGTGATATTGTAATAAAATGTGTTGAAATAATGTTTGTTCTTTTTAACACACGACACAAACGAGTGTTTTATCCATACTATAATATTATAAATGCGAAAGTAACTCTGTCTGTCTGTCTGTTACTCAATCACGCCTAAACTACTGAACCAATTTGCATGAAATTTGGTATGGAGATATTTTGATACCCGAGAAAGGACATAGGCTACCTTTTATTGCAAAATATGTACCACGGGCGAAGCCGGGGCGGACTACTAGTTATTAATAAATATTTATTTGTATCTTTACATCCGGATCTTACGCTAAATATTCGCAGTGGGTCGTAGTATTAAATTCTTTAATAATAATTTACGCTATCATAATATGAATCATAACAAAATATTATATTCATATTCAAATTTTATGTCCATTTTCTCCTCAACGAATTTTTAAATGTCCAACTAGGACAATATTTCGTCAGCAAAATAGCATGTGTATCTTTGATGTTTTGCACACACAAACACAGTCAAAACACGTTTTCTCTCAATCCGCGGAAGATGTTTCAGAACAATATTTATTATAAATATAAATTATGGCGGTCGTAAATAAATGTATCATAAAGTGTGTGAATCCGTCTATTAGAATTGGTAATGTGTGTGTAGGCGGCGCACGCGCCACTCCTCTCGCTCAGTGGGCTGGGAAATGCCGAAATGTATTGTTATTTATTGTTTATTTTATTGTATCGCCTCTATTAATTTTGTTGTTCGGAAGTCTTCTTAAAACGTTCGGTTGTAAAATGGCGAAAGTCCCATCTGTTATTCATCTAATAAAAAGAGATAAAAATTGACATTAGTAATTTTTTTAATACAAGTAGCTCTTATGAAACGGGAATCAAATATTACATACTTATAATATCTACTTAAGTTTATTCGACTGCTTTACAAAAAATTTCCTGCTTGAAAAATTAAATTGTTAAATTAACTAAAGTAACACTTCAAAATAATGTATTTACTTCAATATCTCCAACCAAATCAATTTTAATCGAAGCACTAAATAAAGACGCATCAACAATGTAGACAATCACCTTGTACGAGTATAACGTTTTAATTTATTTTTTTTCAATTTACAGTTTAGTATTCGCATCATTGCCGTACTTAACGTACAGTTGAATAATATAATTTCTTAATACGCATAAATAAAATATACAGATATAAGCACTTAGCTCGAATATGACCTGGCGAATTTATAGGTCCACGATTATAAAAATGCTACGCGGGGAATTAAATGAGAACCGGTGACCGTTTTTTAATGTTAATGTTTGATACAGTTTCTGTTATCGAGATCAGTTACATTGGCTGTATGTAGCATTTTATGACGATCGAGCGGACTTATTCTGAAAATTTTCATATTTCGTTTGTGGATTTTTCATAATAAAGCAGTCTATTGTTTTGATACGCTGAACTTGGGTCATGGATGCCAATTTTGCGTACAACTACAACAACCATTACATGAAATAAGAGTTCAGGATAGGTCTATAAAACAAATAAAAAATAATTATTTTTTGTGTTTAGATCGTGCGCTTGTGTATAAATTGTATAGAACGCCAAAGTAAATCTTAATGTTTTTTTTTTCTTGTTATTGCGTTAAGTTCAGAAATATGTGTTAAGTACACATAATTGAACTATGGCCCTACGCGAACTGACATAAAAACACAAATGATACTTGACATAGCAACTAGCTAAGATAAAAATTCCTCAACACAACCCTAATGACCTCCAGTGAACTCGTTTCCAGAATACGGCCGCGGTTTTTGCCTCTCGTTTCGCGGGATCCGACAAAGTTGATTGTAACGCTTTTGTTTTTTTTTTATATTTTCGTATTCCAACTCATATTGTAATTTCAGTATTTTTACGATAAAAACATAAACGTTCAAGTAGCTCGCTTCTGTTCGCGGCCGTAAACGGTTTTATTTAATAACCCGCACTTTATCATTGATAAGCCGAGAACATATTTATTTTATTTGACATCATTACAAGGTTTTCAAGGAAACATGTCAGCACATAAAAAAGGTTTATTTATTTTGCTCTTATAACTGACCCGGGGCTGATTACCTATGATGAAAATATTATTCTAAATGATAATTGTAGTAAAAAAACCTTACAGCACTCATATCTATAAATACTGAATATGATTACTTATGAAACTATACAAAACCCCACGTCGCTACAGTATAATTTATTTAAGTATGAGAAGTTTTGTTTTATTTTCATAGGGATAGAATAGAATAGAATAGAAACACATTTATTCCCAAAAAATGATACAGTACATTAAATAACAGAAAATACTTATATATTTAGAAATTTTTCTTTCTTTGTAACTGTGTTACGTAACTTTAAATATTATGAAAGCTAAAC
This sequence comes from Colias nastes, assembly GCA_907164665.1. Taxonomy (NCBI): domain Eukaryota; kingdom Metazoa; phylum Arthropoda; class Insecta; order Lepidoptera; family Pieridae; genus Colias; species Colias nastes. The sequence continues at coordinate 8,346 of CAJQZM010029562.1, read as the reverse complement.
AAAGAATTGGTTCACAAATAAAACAGCACAGGCAGCTTTCACCGTATTGATTACATACAAAATATATAATTACATGCGTTGATTGCAATGTTCCTACTTTAATTATTCTGTAGGTACTTCTAAATTACTATGGAGTATCTAAAAAATAATTGAGATTCTGAATTTTTAAGATCGAGTAAACGATGAGGGCATGTTGGTACTTAGAAAAGCTGAAAATTTTATATCAATTATAATCTATACCAATGTTAAAATGTTAAATGAATATTTAAAATATTTACATTTTTGTTTGTTAATCACATTAAATAAAAATAAAACGAAAATGATCAATGACTCCAACTGCCTAATGCCTTATCCTTCATACATTAATTTAACACCGAATTGACTTCTCATTGTATACGAATACCCGTTTTGTTTACTCCCGTCAGTAAATACGTATCAACTTCATTAATCCAGTAAGCAACGAAATCGTAACGAAGATTGAACCAGATTTTTCTTAATTACCAAAAAGCATTATGCAAAAGAACTGGCTCACAGTTCGCGAGGCGGGCAGGGGTGAGGCGGCATGAAATAAAGAAATTATCGACTCGATAACGAGCCTCGCAACTTACGGTGTCGATAAAAAGTCACACACGCATCGAATTTTATGTTGGACGCTAACGGTGGTCGTAAATTCGACGTATTATGGCCCTCTTTGGATGGCTTTATTAAAAGTGGCGGGGCGGTGTCGCGATGTCACTATTAAGTATTAAGCCGTTTTCGATAAAGCTCGCTCGATAATTGTTCTAGAAGTCTCCATCACCGTAAATTAGCTATAGACATAAAAGACGTGTCTCGTGTGACATGCAAACAGACACCGTTACGTTTTACGTCCATTTGTTGATCCAACTCGATGCCCTCATAATACTTTATGTATTGTTAATGTAACTAGCTTATTTGTGTGAGTATAAACGGAGGCTCGTTAAGATTTATCAATGTTTATGGTTTACCGATGTAAAGGCAAGCGATACGTTTTGGCTTCAGTTCATGTTGATTGCTTCGATTATTTGTAGTGATTATAAGTTATTTAACGTCATTAGAGTATTAGAGCTAATATATAACATTTATACGGTAAAAATTATAGCTATTTTACTGTCTCATACTTTTTAAATAGAGAAGCAGTTGGTTATTGGCCTTTCATCTGATAATCACACCGGATCAATTCGGTTAATATTTAAGTAACATACTTTTAAATTATCTTATTATTCATTGAGAAAACAAAAATACACAGAAAATACGTTTATATAAAGATTGATCTAAACATCAACATTAACTAAGAATGATTTCTATTCAATATTGCTCGAATATAATAATGAACACGTCAATAAAAAACGCATCAGCAACAATAGCACCTGCTTTCGTCGCTCAATCGCGGCGCAATAAATAAGCCTAATTTAAAGGTTTTTAAAGCTGCGACGTCATTAGGGCACACGCGACGAATCGTGTCGTCGCTCGTCACGGATGTCGCGTGCGCGCAATCACGCATGTCTAACTGCGTACAAATTCGCCGTGTGTCATTTGTACAATGTTTTGTAATAAAACTTATTAAAGTGATGACCGGTGAAAGCGTAGAAAGGAATGGTAATCGAATAGAGAAGAAGTAATTACATTATTATAAGAGGATAGTTTTTATACGTATAACTATCTTGGCGTGTAACTATTCTATATTGAGGTTTAATTATTATTTATATATTGCAGAGAAACGATGTGTTGATTGCATTTATTATTAAAACTTTCGAGTGCAACTAATACAGTGTTCTTTTTTAGATAATTATAAAAATAATGCATTATATCACAACAATGTAACATAAATTAGCAGTATAGCAATAAGTATTTTTTATCGTCAATAATAATAACAGTTATGGGTGATTTTTTAGAAAGGCAATTCAGTATTGAAACAAATTATACATTATACAATAGACACTTTTTAATAAAAAACAATATCTTTACACATATTCTCTCATGTTCACACCTCATCTAGTCTACCTACTTTCAAAACGATTCTTCCAACCTCGCATTTAATCGACTCGAGACGCAGCGAAATGTACATTAAATGCCCCGTTCTTTGCCCAGTGTAAGTGCAAATTTACATAGTGTTTCATAGCAATTCGCTGCAGCCAATCCTCGTAACGAGCGAACGCCAACGCGTCCACTGCGATGGTATTAGCCCTAATGTGATCGCGCCTTTCGTTCCGCTTCTTAGCCTTCCTCGTTGTATTGTATAGTGATTCGCTGGTTTACGCTTTTGTTTCAGTGTGACGAACATTTTAGTGTGCGGAAATACCTGTAGGATAAGGGCAGATTTTCGGGCAATCTGTAGCAACTGGTAGATTACCTATACAATATACATAGGTATTATAATAGCTGTCGAAAATGTTCAATTGAGCGATATATATAGGTAATATTTATATAATTTTTTGAGTATGTTGCTTCTAATATTATGTACAGGTGAAAATATATTGCAATGATGACAGGACCTTTGACTGAAGAGGGAAAATAATTTGTTAAGAACTATTAAATAGTTCACGTTTTCTCTTTATATTACTTTAAGATGAAGACAATGATAATAAAGTATCTTTAACAATGCTTAAATTATTTCTACAGCAGTTGGTTCTCGGCTAATAACTATCATTATTGCGACTATTTTCTTCAATTAACTGTGATTGTTGTCGGCTGTAACCTCGATTTCGGGACACCTTCTAACAATGCTATTTAGGTAGGACATGCATTTGCGCCGTTTAAATTGATTCTAGTCCAGGAACAGGTTTTAGTTTGGGATATATTTTCTATACTAATATTATTGGATATTTCCAGCAATATTTTGTAGTTAATTGTATCGTGTGTACCATTGACTAATATGTACTATGCTTTTAGTTATCTGATAAACAAAAATTACCTACCCATAATGTATAGGGCTTAAATGGATTAGCCATATTTGGTGAACATCAATCTTTATACGAACCAAGATATTACCTATGTAAATTTGTGAAATGATTTGATTTTTATAATATTTTAAAAATTATGTTGTTTTATCAAATTACCTGTACCTAATTAATGTGTTTAAATTATTTTGTTTCAGGTAAGGAAATTTCATTAAAGTGGTCGACTTTTAGGGTAAGATATGTACCTTCAGAAGAAAAAACATCTTATGTATTGTAGTATCTAGTTATTTGTAGTTCTAAGAGCATGATCCGCGAATGACTACCACCACAGCCAAGTACAAGTAATGAGAATCTATACTAATTCGCATTCCATGATGGCATTAGAAAAATCAACGTTCATATACAATATCTACATTGGTATTCAACAAAATACTTTGTAGTTAGACTAATAAGAGCAGAGAAATTATAAGATTATGCTACGGCGTAATTTGCATGTTATCGTGAATGCATTAATTTTACACTATATTGCTATTACCGCGTTTTGTATTTTACATAATATTTTCTATTTAAGACTCGGTACATACTTTGATCTAATTACTTAAGATGAGTAAGATGGTTTGATATAGTTTTAACATGTACGTGTTACAATTGAAAATACATTTAAATTTATCAAAAAGAAAATGATAAAATTTTAGTTATTAGGTAAGTATAACTCACTTAAACACGCTCGGATATTGGAATAAAACTGGAAAAAATATACAATCCATCTTACTACATAACAAAATTCGTTTCCGTCATTTGTATAGGACATGGTGAATCTAGTACGTAGCTAGATATGATACTTAACCCGAAAATAGTCATAAATCTTAATATGCACACTGCAGCAAGTTTGAAATAAACGCACTATGCTAAAACAATAACAAAGTAATCGTTAATTGTATTCAATCTCGAAAAGCGCCTCTCGACGATTAAGAGAACGTTTTATTACATTTTATGTACAGACATACATCAATCAACATTCCGGATGTGTCTTATTCTATTTGTTTCTATCTTTTACAAAAGTACGCCAAACGACTTCCTAAAGCTGTTATTCTAGCTGTATATAATTATGGGACGGTGAGAAGGTATGTCTCGTCTCCAGGGTGAATTATGTGGGAAGAATAGTTTAGAGTCATTTCTCTGAGGTAACGAGGAACTATAATTCATATATGATGTTGTGGAGAGATGGGCCGGCGTATGTATGGAGATTGACAGCTTGTTGAGTTATAGGTGCTGTTTCCGATTCAGTTGTGTAAATCTTTAGGATTCGTTGAAGGATATATTGGAGAATCGGAAATACTCAAAAAGTTGTTTAAATTTTGAGATGCCTCCATTAAACATATAAAATAACTTAAAATATGTAGAGATGTATGTAAAGAGGTTATAAAGTTAGTACATTGAAATTTATGAGATAATACAACAGATCTGATAATTATTGTGTAATGAAAAGGGTTTGTTGATGTTATCTATTGTTATAAATGAGACAATTGTGCAATTGTAACAATATTTGTAGCAAATTTATCTTCGTTATAGAAGCTATAACATATATTATAGTCGTGAAAAATCCTACGACGGGATGTTTTGAAAGTTTTGAATGATTGCATTCTATACTAGTCATAATTAAATGGATTCGGAAGGATTGTGTGACTTCACATCGTATGTAGCTTACAGTACTAGTATTGTAATATATTATCTGTGCTTACAGCCTATAATGCAGTTTAAACATAACCTTATCGTAAAATTTAACGTAAAATACAACAAAATACTAATGTAAATTATGTTGAAATTATGGGCGTAATAATAAGGGAGCACGTGCTCGTTAGCCACAAAGACTTTATTGTAAGCTTTGGATATTAAAATTAATTATAGCAAAGAATGTATGAACGGCCCCTATAATGGGCCTATAACAGTTTGCACATAATTAACGTTAGCTGAATTCTCCGGTTTATGCAATGTTTGGACGAATGTATGAATGCCATATCTTAAGGGTTAGGGTTGGGAGTTCAGTTCTTTTAATAGCGGCAATGTATCTTCTGGACTAAATAGGTCAAAAAACCTATAATGAAAATGCTACTTAACTGAACGTAGATGTAACCAATACTTGAATAAGTACTGGTTTGAATAATAGATGAAAATGTAAGAGATCATATTATTTCCATCAATTTTGTTTAATTTAAATTTTTATTATTTGTGTAAATTTTGTAGGGCTTATTGTTGATGTAAATTCAGCAAACAATTCAATTTGACTGGTTGTAACGCTATATTTATTTCACAAACAGAACTAGTAATAAAGGGATTCAAATAAGAATAGACAAATCAACCATGCACTTATATTATCTTAATAGGATCCCATAATCTTCAGCGTTTAATTCAAGATAAGCATAAATCGTAAAACTGAGAAATAGAACTATATTGTTTCACTTATAGCCATGCACACATTTTCACAATTAACTACTAACAACTAGTATTTCGCAAAATTGTAGATACTATTCTTTTAATACATAAATTTATCGAAAAATGAAAAGCTCACAATTAGCATTCATCGATAAAGTAAACAATTAAAAGTATAATTACGAAAGTGAACAATCTCGCCTCATTATACTACATCGTATTTATATGAGATTGCATGCGAGATAAAGGCAATGCATTAAACGTAAACAATGATACTAAACTATTTCAACTCTTAGAGGGGAAATTTATGGCGGATTTCATTCATTGAATGGTGTTCGGAGGCGCGTTTCTAATCGCATTGAAAGGTGATCGTAAAATTAGGCATTTCCTCCGATTCTTAGGCTATCTTGCAGTCGGATGTCCATAATGCTAGCCTAGGCGAGAGATTATTTCCATCATGTCTATTATTATGACTTTAGAAATTTTTTATTTGTAAATAAGTGCCGCTTTTATGGACTGTGTTTGCTGATTGCGTATTAACATCCTGCCTGTTTTTATGTCGATACAATGTAAACATGCATGCATATGAGGTTAAATTTTAAACTAGCTTGTAAATAACATTATTCACGGATTAGAATGACTTTAATAATGAGGACTTATATTAATGTGATTCACCATGTTTTTATAGGCAAGTTTTATGTGTTGCGCTTAAAAGAGCTACATCATCTTATTATACGAACGTATTACGTTAGTTACTACGTATAGATATAAATGCATACTTGATCTTCATACGGTTATACTCGAAGCTAATAAAGCTTCACAGGTTATGGCCAAGTAATGAGGTGGTCGCGAAAGACGGAAGGCGTTCGCCGCAGATCCGTATCGCCCATCCGATGCACCCAGATTGTAATAACAGAGTTTAATGCTAATTAGTTCTTGTATCAATCTAGGTTTAATTGAAAATTATATAGGTACTGTTTTAGATTGATTGTAAAGTTTAGTGGTTGTAGTTTTTATTTCATTGCGAAAGTAATGGTTCTGGCCAATGCTATTTCAATGAAATAATGTGTATCCGATAATATGGGAATTTATTGATAGGATATCCTATCAGTAAATTCGATTCAATTTGATAATTCAATTTTATAACGAGTTCAAAAGAAATTTAGAATACTTAGTTTGCGATGTGGTTACAGATTGATGTGTCAGAATAATACAGAACTATGCATGTGATTTAAAAGAAATAGCCTGGTAGAAAATGAAGTAGGCACTTGATTGACAAAATGCAGTATTATTATGGTCGTCCATAAAAAGGTTTTATTATTATGAATTTATGGTTACTTAAAAAAACTGACATACTGATATAGCATTCTTGTATATAGCATGCAACAAAAGCCTCGATATCGAACCCCGTATAATCGAAGCTCACCGCTAATGGCGTACAGAAAAGGCCAAAATATTCCCAAATATCCCGCCACAATGCAGCATTAATGATATTATGGTATTCAATTAGTTCCCGTGCCGTGGTATTCCCGCGGAGGGGAGGGCCTGCTGAGGTAGCGCGGAGGCTGCGGTAGAAATACGTTATTAACGCCGTGCCGCTTCTTTTTATTTTTAATACGATCGCCTCGAGCTAAAGGTTACCACAGATACGGATTGGGCGAACTAAATTTTGTATATTTTTAGTGCTTTGAGGTGTTAGTACCTTATGTGGTACGTAAACTGTTAGTGTGACAAATAATTTATAATTGTTAATTTAATGCTATAATATAGCTAATTTTACTTTGTAGTTTGTTAAAGTTCTATAATTCGATTTTGTCTTAATAGTCCTATTACGAATATGTAGCTTACTCAGATGTAATGTAATCTTGTGTTAAATTAGTGCTTATAAGAGTTTCAAGTTATTTAAAGAATTTATATTTTATTGCCTCAGGAATTTATCTGATATAGGTAATTAATAATCTCGCAAATAAGGCATCACAAAATAGTACCTTAGTAAAAATTAATAAAATCTTAAAAAATAATGTATTAGAACAAATATTAGATAGTGGTGCACGATAAAAAATATAATAATTATATAGACTATTAGTCCGTACCTGGCTGACATCTTTCGGCATCTGGCCGGTCGGAGGCTGCGATCGCGATAGCGCGGGTCACTGTCCCCTCGCAACTGGTCCCCGGCGCTGCTCCCAATGGATCCAGAATATTGTTTACTAGCGGTCCGCCCCGGCTTCGCCCGTGGTACATATTTTGCAATAAAAGGTAGCCTATGTTCTTTCTCAGGGTCTAAAGATTATCTGTGCCAAATTTCATCAAAATCGGTCCAGTAGTTTATGCGTGAAAACCATACATACATACATACATACATACATACATACAAACCTTTCCTCTTTATAATATTAGTATAGATTAAACATTTTCTATACTAATTTATATGTTTTATATTGTTGTGGTCATTTTTGTGGGATGACTAACTAATTGTGTGTCCATTGATATTTAGATGGAGATTTTACATTTTTTTATATTCTCATCAAATACAACATAGCAATATGTTGTATTTGATGAGAATATAAATTTCATAATAAAAATTTAATCGAAAATGCATTGTGGTGATGATTGATTTTGAATTTCTGCTTTATGATATTTAAATAGCAATCAACTGTGGCTAATGTTTAATAGTCTATAACATCCTTAAATTGTACATGTATCAATAACTTGATAGCTGTTCTCTATTTCTAGTTTCAACATATAAAAAAATAAATTGCAAAGTTCTAATACGCGGCCCCAAGCGGAAGAACGAAAAGTTCACAGTCACAGATCAAATGAGACAGTGCGACAGAGTAAGGAAGTGGAGCGGGTATAGTTTTGTAACACCGCCGTCCGCCACAGCTCGCCATACTCCGGTAGGGTAACCCGCGAGCCTGCGACCCGCCCGCCGGATATCGACGTCCGATTCTTTGTAATTACAACATTTCATAAGAGTTTGTGAGCCGAATTAATT
>CAJQZM010029557.1:0-13996 GCA_907164665.1 Colias nastes | reverse complement strand
CTGACGCAACACACGCGTACTGACGCAACACACGCGTACTGACGCAACACACGCGTACTGACGCAATACACGCGACACGTTCTACTAACGCTAGTGTACGCGGGCCTTTATATTCAATAACATTGTTGTTCAAGTGTACGAGGATACTTAGCACGCGCCACTCGATAATGGTAACATTCTACTTTCGCTATTTTGTACTAAGTTGCGTGAGCGTGAGCAAGTGTGCGCGTACCTTTATATGCGTGTATTAAGCACTAGTTGGAGCTGTGTTGTGATCAGTGATTGCGGAACATTCGAGTGTCTTATATCTAATGCGAACAGTTAGACTGACGCCCGTAGCCTTGAGCTGTAGCCACAGTAGTACTGTACTCGAAGATATTTACTAGGCGATCCAACTGAGAATGGGAGCGACATAGCGCCATATTGTGACGTCACTGTTGTTAATTCAAACCAATTAAAACTTTTGTATGTACATCTTATGTGAAAATCAGACAAAATAAAAAAATAGTTTTTGATATGCAAAAAGATTTCTAGCAAATAGTATTTCTATAATGACATTTGACACACAAGGCTATTGATGTTTATATTCTGAGTTGGATTGTGTAGTAATGACTTGTAAAGCTTAATATCTTTGGGTAGAGAGCGTAGTTGTAACGTTGCCGACTTAGCGAGTTACAAACTCAGTAGTGTAGTGTAGTGACGATATTGTAACGACAGACCTTTACTCAATTTGATGTTCAGGTTATTTAGGTGTTGCGTAACTATAGCTTAAGTTTAAAGACTGATTTATACTCGGAGTAAACGTCTGTCATAGTGTCCTCATAGTATTTATATTTTACTAGGTCTTTATGAAGCTTATTGCTTTTTCTTTCAATCCTAAAACGATTGGTTCTAAATATTTTCAACGTTTCGGTATATAAAATTATTTATACAAGTTTGTCGCGCAAGTCGGCAATGAATATGCGTCTTTAAGATGCGGCATTCGGCCGCGCGACTTTGCCTTTCCTTAACTTTAGGCGATTTCAATGTACTTCCCACCGGTAAATATTATAATTGGTATTATGTATCCAGTAAATTAGGCGCATGGAACGGCCCGATGTGATGGAATTCTAAATTATGGCAATAAAGATTTTTTTAAATAATGAATTTACTAACTTATTTTCTATAAAATTTTAAAGATTTGATTTTATTTATAAGATATTGTTCTTTGACAGTTTTGTGATATCAAATTAAATTCGGAACTAATAAGAACTCGTCTCTCGATCACGTGGGCATCTTGCTATGTAACGGAGCGCGGTCGATGTTAAGATGTGCCATATTTTCTTAAATGTAAATAATAAATTATTAATCTATATTTACCTGCTCTATGTGCATATTTAAGGAATTTCATGTAAATCGAATCGATGTAATCTTTATTGGAAACATCACATTATATAATTGGTTATATTTATTGTGCATTTGCTTAGTGTTGTGTAGGTAATGCGAGCGTTTATTTGAACGTTAAATATTACCGTATTTAATCAATCTGTGTTAACGTTTTTAGTATAAGTATAATGTATTATTGTGAATGTTGGCCAGAGCTTGTAAATATTAGATATGTTATATATCTTATTAGATTACTCTATACGTTCTATTTAAAGCATGTTGCTGATATAAGATGTCTAGTGTAAGTATATTATCTGAAGGGTGACTAGTTTTGTTTAATTACTATAAGTAAATAGTGTTATAGTTACGTAATTAAGGAAGCTAGTCGAAATATGATGATGTGATGAACGCCATGTAGGTAGTACGTCTGTCTTAGTTATTTCTTAAGAATGGATTGCTTTTACGGCACGAATTTCTATGGATTTTGATATCACGAGACATTGCCAAAAAATGTGAAATTGATGTATTTTGTCGTGTTTGTTGTGGGTTCTAGTCCATCAAAATTGTAAATGTATTATAGTCACTCACCTGATATTGGCTACCTTTGTATTTTATTTTCGTACGATTATTGTAATTCCTTGCGCGAGTTACGGTTTTAGTTTGTTTAATTATCTAACAAGTAGAGTAAACCTATGGCTTGCTAATAACATAACTAATAGCCATAATGGGTACTATGAATATGCTTGTATTGCATTGTTTTATTTAATAATAGTTAAACTTCCTGCAAGTGTATAAAGGGAGGAATATGGTATTTTAAATTTTGGCTTCAGTGTTAAATATACATATCAGAATATTATACTATTTTTATCATGTAAAGTGCATAATTTTGGCTGATTAAGCAGCTTATCAATATTATGTAAATCATCATACCGTTTTACTATACATTAAATTACTTGTCCAATCCAAAATGACTTTTATTTGCTTTTCCTTTTTTGTGTGTGTCTTTGTTTTTTATTTGATCTTATTTCTATTTGTCTTCTTATGAAAGTTTCGTAGTCTATAGAATATATCAACATATACATTTTATTTCAAAACAAAAATAAAATACTTTTTTATTCACGGGATAGGTACTACTTATGTGCTATAAATACCTCAGAAGATTGTGTACAGTTTCAAGTGAAGTATGAGGGATAAATAGGACTTTAAAGATTTAGACATAGCTGATTAGAGAAAATATCCTTTGTATTTTGCACTCTCATAAACATTATATGCAGACACAAAAATATTTCTTCAGTAGGTATTTGAAACATTAGTAATAAACAACCATATTATTACATTTTTGCAAACACAAATATAGGTTTCGTGCAATTAGCATACATGTCTTAAACTTGTGAAATGTTTAGGTCTCCAATAAAAACTACGATGGAATTCTATGCAAATGTTAAATATGCGCTGTGTGAGGCAGAAATTTAGTGCAAAATATGGATTCTGTTAGACTCCTAATTATTTGTATTATGCAAGGATTATTGTTTGTCGTTTTTCTAGACTTGTTTATCTCATATTCATTCATAAGATGTAATAATAATTTCAATAAGTAAGTAATAGGTCTGATACAGCAAATACTACTGTAATAAATACAGTTAAGAGAGGTAGAGTACCTTAGAAATAAGCTGAGATTTATGACAATGATCGATGATGATATTAGTTACAAAGAAGGATTTAAATTTTTGAAAGGACTTCAATTTCTGCCAATCAGGTTAGATAGAAATACTTAAAAAACAAATATAGGTACTTATTAATAGATAGTAGGTATGTAATATACAAAATGTATGATTCGTTAGTGTTCCAACTTGCAGGTGAGTAGAATATTGTTCTGCCTATCAGACAACACACAAAAAGTTTAATTTGCAGACATATTTTTCGTTTTCGCAATTCTACTTCATTTTCAAAGGTGCTCTACATTTCAGTTCATACTGAAATTCATGCATATGACCTTGGTTGCTCGTATACAATGAACATTATACTATAATATACATGTAGTACAGCCTAGTGTACGCATTTACACATTTATAACAAGCGTTGGTCGCCAAAAGCACGAGTGTCGCGAAAATATATTCAGCTCGCTGTGACCGATATTCGTAGCGAGTAACAGTGAAGTTTGGTTACCGGAATCGGGTTAATGTTTAGATTTAGTGCTAATAGGGTGGCTGTAAATTTGCTACAATGTTCTGGCGCTATCGGATGGCACATTTGGCAAGTTCGCCCCGCCCCGGGCGGACGTCGCTTGCCAGCCTCGTATATGTTCGTAGCTATCGTTCGCTGGTTAACGCTTCAAATTGTTTTTATATGCTATTTGGTTACTCATTTGGTAGTGGTATTAGCTTAAAAATGGTTTCCAGTAGGGAATGTAAGTATAAGGTAATAAAACATAAATAGGGGTGTATAGATATTGCACTCTTTATTTATATATTTGTTTAAACTTACAAACAGTTAACAGCTATCGTAAACTTTATATTTACAGCATATCACCCAACTTTTTTATAACTGAAGACTTAACAATTACTAAAAGGTTGAACAGGACAAAATATTTATAGGGAACTCTTCATAACAGCTCGTGTGGTGTCCGCCATAGCATTTGCAACCTTCGTAGCTATTTCTACATGACCGTTAACTCCCATTAATCCAATACGTAGAACCTTACCAGCTGTAGGGCCTAAGCCTCCAAACATTATTATATCGTGTCTGAAACAATTGCAAAATTAGTTTTATAATTAATAAAATAATGTGGTATGAGTAAAAAAAATATTTTTTAATAATATATATTTTAGTTAAATATCAAGTATATATTTGTAGAGTAGTTGAATGTAGTCAAACTGGGGCACACTAACACTTTAAATCCTATCAAGTAAGTAGTTAGTAGGCTAAGGAGACTTATACTTAATCTAGGGAGGTAGGGTGAAGTTTATAGGCATTTACTACAATCCTTTCGAATGGGCAGCTGAAGTAAATTAATCGTTTACGATGTAGAGTCAGTAAAGGAAATACTTATTTACTGAAACTAGAATTTATCGATAATTAACTGCAAACTAATTACCTATGTACGCTTCTTATCTATTTTATTATCATAAAAACTAAGCAGCTTATTTGTTTTGAAATGCCTTCTATTTATTCTTCTTAAAAAGCAATTGAAATAATTGGCCACCAACAAAACTTACTTTTCCCGAATGTATTTTAAATATTCTTCGCTTTTACATCTTTTTGGAATTAGAACTGTCGTAACGGTTCCAAGTCTGTCCTCTGGTTTTGGAATGAAGAATTCGAAGCCGTAATCTTGAAGTTTCTTTTGGAAATGTGCTGAGGTGGCTGCGTGGCGAGCCCAGGCCTTTGGCAGAGTTTCCTTACATAGTTCCATGAGGCAACATCGAAGCGCCCATATCATCGGCGGACTTTGCGTGTGGTGGTATCTGGAAAGAATTAAATTAAAATATATCAGTTTTACACGGTAGCAGGGATTACTTATTAGTGAGGGTGTAGTCAGTAATGTAACGTTATAAATTATAATGAAGTCGATATAGGTGGTATAATAAAATAATAATGATGACTGCCTTAAAAAAGTGTTAAGGTATAAAAATCTAACTAGCTGCGCTCCGCGATTTCACCCGCATGGCTCCATCCCTGTTGGTCTTAGCGTGATGATATATAGCCTATAGCCTTCCTCGATGAATGGGCTATCTAACTCCGAAAGAATTTTTCAAATCGGACTAGTAGTTTATATTAGCGCGTTCAAACAAACAAACAAGCTCTTCAGCTTTATAATATTAGTATAGATGACGCAGTTTTGCATTAATTTATATTTTGCTCATAAAAAAAATTCTATGAAAACATAAAAATACATTTGTTTTAAAAGTTTTTCATTTTCCTAGCACAGAATACATTTCGTCGGAATAAAAAGATATCATTCTGCGTGTTAAAGTTTTAATAAGCAATGTGATGCCTAGAGAGATTTTTAACATTTATGTGTGTTTATGACAAAAAGTGCAAAGTTTTAAATCACTATTGTAATTATTATTTACCTTCCTATATAAAATAAATATTCCACCTTGTTATAATAATAAAAGATCCTTGAAATAATAATAAATACAACTAAAATATGCCCTTACTCTTTTGTATCTCCATAACAATTCCACTGCCTTGCGAGAAGTTTTACATCAAAGTAGAAAGGCGGTTCATGGGTTCGCTTGTTTATTTTCTGTCTGAAAACCATTATCACATAAAATAAGTTGCAATAATAAATGTTACATTTTTTTTCCATCGAAAAATATCAGTTTAACATTTAAAGATTTTCTAGAACCAATTATTAAGTCTAACCTCTTCTATTGTAATGAAAATTGAGTCCAATTAACTTAGCAAGGACTAGGTTAACTTTCAGAAGATATTGTGTTGTTTCCAAAGAATTGGAAGAAATATTTTTTTAAATAGCAATTACAAAATAACATACTCAGCAAGGCGACTGAAGGCAACGGGTGCGATACCAGCTGGTCCACTTAGTGCCTTTTGTGTTGAAGTGTACACTGCATCTACTTCCCATTCATCCATTAAAAATGGTACCCCACCAAGCGATACTACAGTATCCACCAATAGGAGTGTTCCATATCTGTGAAAAGAGGTAATATATTTGTTTCATTCAAGAAGCTTATATCTTATACACTGGAGATTTCGGTATGAACATTTGACGTGTAACAAGAAAAATGTTGTGTTTTATCACTTTCACACCTAACTTGGTATTGCCACTGTTAATACGAAGTTTTCCCAAGGCTACTATGTATGCTGTAATATTCTGTGCAAAAGGTTAGTAATTAGTATTTGTACATGAGTTTGTTGATAAATTGCCAACAACGTCATTCAGAAGCATTGTTGGATGAGACAATTATTATTTATGCTAAATAAAATAAGTATCTGAACCAATTATTAAAAAGCGATACTCCCTGATTATGGGTAGTTACCATAATAAAATTGTAGCAACTCTCACTTTGACAATATGGCATAAGTGTCAAAAAAATTGCGTCGCTTCGAATATTTATGTTAATATTGTTGCGTATTTAATAAATATTTTCCGAATATAAATAATGTATTGCATTGTGAAAAATTGCAGAAGTTTTTGTACACCAAATTCTGGCATAAAATTTCACAGGCAAGCAGGCAGGTGTATATTTACGCTATTTACAATATTCCTCAATACTCATGCATTTACCTGTTTAGAATCATTTTCATGGCAAAAATCGTCAATTTTATCATCATTTTAGTAATCAATCATGCTAAATATCTTCTATCTATCTTCTTTTCCTAATAATTTCATCATTTTTCAATAAACCAATTTAACAAGTAAGGTAACCATGATGACGAGTTTTTACGGATAGCGAAGAGAAAATATTGTAATAGTTAACAAAATTATGATGAACATTTAGAACACCATTTCAAAGATTTTTATACTAGTAATGAAACAACGCACGACATCGATATTGCACTCACATGTGGTTTTATGTTTGTTCTTCTTTAACATAGAAATTAATAGTTCTTTTAACTTACCAAATTTTTTTTGTTTTACTTATTTCAGCTTTCCAAAAAATGAAATAAAAAGAAATAAATGGCTGTCCATAGTGCCTATCAAGGGTAAAATTTATCAACATGCCAGAATATGCAGTTTGCATTTTAAGCCTGAGGATTACGGTCCAGAAAAAAAATACCTTTTGAAAAGTGCTATACCTTTTTATTTACCACATTCTTGTTACTGCGTCTCAACTGTGGATAAAGTAATTTTAATTATATTATAATTAACCACCATGAAACCATTATATTTCACTGAATATTTATACTAAAATAACAAAAGTATTTACAAAGTACCTATATAATCTGAAAATGTTTTTAGGCATGTAACTAGTAATGTATGTAGCACTCATTTTAATTAAAAAATCGTAGTATGAGATCAAAAGTTATCAAGCGTTATTTAAAACTATCATTCTCTACCAATTAAAATGGTATGTACCTATAAAGATGATAATTATTCATGTAAGTTGACCAGTAATATTATAATATAAATACTGTTAAAAATATATGTCGTTATTATTTATAGACCATGATTTTTAGTTTTTTCTATTTCGAAAAATCCTGAATATACAAACCAGTGTGGTCACCCACAGAAAGAGACAAAAAACAACACTGACGTCATTCAAGGTTATATTTTCTTGTGACAAGTTAATGGTCATAGTGCAATCTCCAGTGTATTAGATATAAGCTTCTTGGTTTCATTAATATAATATATTATAGAGTACTTAATTCCAAATGGTACCTTTTCATTTAATCATAAATATTAAATACGTAATTACTGAGCTCTTTACATTACAATGCCAAAAAATATATAATAAGGTAATAATACTCAAAATCTTTTGTGAACTTTTCTGCCAAGTACATAAATATGCTAAGGGAAAATATAAACATATGTTGGAAAATCCCTTTTTCATAATTTATGTCAAAGCGAACTCATTAAATAATGAAACAGCGAAAGCAGGCGGCGTCTACGTTCCATAAATATCAACGCACTTAGAAGATTTCAAAGCAAGTATTTATTTTGAAATTTTACTGCTCCTGTTATTTTGAGCCGCATGCTAATTGCGGGTTTCTTGAGAGGTTGTAATTAAAGGAGTTTTAAGTTGGGAAGAGTTGTACACAGACTGTAAGACATAAGAATAAAAAATCTAGTCATGAGGGAAAGGGATGGGGGATGTAATTAAATTGTTCGGAACCCGTGTCTCGTTTAAGCTTGGAAAATCGAATAGTTTTTCCGCTAAACTTTGCTTTCTTTTTAAGTAAACTTGAAAAGTGCACTCTCGAGAGGTTTCTGACATAATTTTGTTCGTGTAGATGGGTTCACATACTGTGTAATTAACAAAACGTGTTGAGGGTAAATTAACACAACCTTTAATAATTACCTGCTAGGGTTTCGCATTTAATTAAAGCTTCACGCGTCCTACGTACATTGTTTGCTCGTAACTAAATCAGTATGTTATAGTTGGACGCGTGAGGGGTTAATACTAAACGGCAAATCATAATATAATTATTTTAACATGATAGCGCTCTTGATAAAAATTTGAATGAAAATAGCGTAAATTTGAAATATTACTGCTCATATAAGAGATTTAAAGTTTGAATATGAAAAGGAGAATAAATTGGATATCAATTTTTGTAAATTGCAGGACATAAATTGACTGCATAGTGAATGATTTCATAGTTCAAATAGATTCAGACACCTTCAATGAACATGTCTATACGGCTCTGATTTAATTCTAACAGAGACAGATATGAATGGAATGTCTAACTATGCTACTCATATAGGCTTCACTTCAGTGTGTGGGACAGTGAATTGAAACACGGAAATCGAACTTTGAGGAAAATATTCTCAACATTATCGTCTACACCGGGAGAACTTTTACTTAGGTTTTTAAAATTGCAGTTAAGTTGAATGAATCTACGTTACTTCAAAATGAAACAACTTGGTCGATAGTAGAAAAGTAGTTAGGTACTATAGAATCGTATTTAAAAAAATCTAATATTTTTTTTTGTTTTAAGTATAGAATAATTGCAGCATTATAAATTTATTTTACATCTGGTGTGTGTACCAAATGAATTCTGTTCAATCGGTTATCAGACAGAAAAATAAAAAAGATGATTATGACTTGTATTATCAAAATTTTACCTTTCACTGTAGAAATTATACATATTTAAAGAGTTCAATACATATACCATTTTTATCAAATACTATGTCTTCGAAAAACTCATTTATTTTATGGTGCGTTTTTTACATTTTCAACAAGTTTATTTGCTCAGTTTAGCGTTTTAACTTACTTGTGACAAATTTTGCCAAGACCATCCAAATTCTGTACAGATCCCGTAGACGAGTCCCCATGTGTTATAAAAAGTGCTGCAGGCTTCAGTTTCTTCAATTCATTTTCAATTTGCTCAAAACTGAATGTGGCATTACTTGGTACTTCAGTTTTAAATGTTTTGATGCCTTAAATTAATATAAAGAAAAAGTTATCTTGTTATTCAGTTTTTCTCGAATAAAAAAAGTATAATTGCATGAAAAAAATCATTTACAAATACATATTAGGTATATTGCTTATCTATAATGAAATGTACCTACGTAAAATAAAAATAAAATAAATGCTACTGCCGTCGATGCAATCGATAACTAAAATGTTTTTTTTTTGCGGATATAAGTCTGAGAGAAAGCTGAGAGACATTGGTACAAATACCATCAACAATCTACCTTTATTTTATCGATCCTTGTATTTTTTTACAAAATTACCCTAGACTTAGCATATTGCTTAATTAAGTCAGAGTTAATGCTTTTTTTGTTTCACCTTTTTTTGTGTGAAAGAGTATTGTCGTTAATTTTAGATAATGTAGAGTATTATCTACAAAAATTTAGTATTAACCATAAGACTATTACGGTTTATTAAGTTAAAGAGTTGCCTATGTTTAAATTTTAGTAGCATGGTAAAATTCAAATTTATGCATATTTCTCACCGTATCTATTAGCCATAATATACGCCCTTTGGTCCCAAATACCCCGACTGGCGATCAAAAGCGTATCGTCAGGGCCAAGGAGATTACAGATGACAGTCTCCATGCCACTGTGACCGGACCCACTTATTGAGAGAACCAGATCCGATTTAGTTTGAAATGCGTATTTGAGCCCCGCACGAATGTCTGCCATTGCCTGGGATTATTATAATAAATATTGCATTAAAATAAATTAATAGTTTTAAATTATTATATTGTATTATTGTTCAAAATGTCACAATAAATGTACCACATATAGTTATTATATTATGTAAGTTCTTTGTTGTGTTGTAACCATGTTTGATTGCAAATAAATGATTTGATTTGATTTGATTTGATTTTATTGATTTACCTTCTTATCTGCAAAAGGGATGTAAGGATAAACTATGCGTATCAGAAAGGTATTTTTGGATCGCATTGATAGAATTATCAGCTATAATGTATGTCAGCTTGAAAGTGACATAATATGAGTTATCACGAAGGTAATGCTCGATTTTGTGAAAATCTATTGTATGTATTATTTTTTTATTAATATACATTTCACTATAAGATTACGATAAATAAATAAATAAACAAAGAGTATGACTCTACTTTCTAATTAGTAGTCCTTCAAACTAAATTTTCACATGAAAATTTGTTAAACTTTGATTAGGTATGAGATATTAGAGCTACGTCTCGGCAATTGTTATTATATTATGTGAACATTTATAATTTTATAAAAAATATTATTATCATTTTTATAATGATCATACTTACCTCAAAATAAACATCGCAGATTGGTGACATAACGGGCTTAGTTAGAGCCTGTCTAACGGAAGGTAATAAGTTACATGGTCCAGGCCCGCAAAACAATGGCTCATGAATTTCTCTCTCTTCTATTATAGGCGGCGAAACCAACATCTTTACCAATTAAATCGTAATGGAATCTGCCAAAAATATTCTTTACAATTATTTTATTATAGGACGTTCAAAGCGTTCGAAGTTAGGACACCTATTAAATTGTTTGTTGGTTTACGTGACAATTGGTAATTAGTAAGTTCTTCTACATCACGCGGTAGAGTCGTAACCGTTACCACAGTTCCGTCCAAAGCAGCGCGATGGAACAGAGTGGGGTTTTAGTCGGTAAAAATCCGACATAACCACGGCTCCATCCCCGGGAGCCGGGGGGGTATCTAAGAAGATTTCCCCACTATAAAAAAAAAAAGTTCTTCTACATCGAGTTAAAAATAGAATCTGCATCAACCAATCAGTCAATTTCGAGGAAAGTCAATTAAAGCAAAGATAACGCATAATAATTAAGGAATTGTTTTTACAATAATCCGTTTTTTTTGAAGTGAAACTTCTTTATCGGAGGTGGACAAAAATTTTGTGTAACATTTTTGCGTTACGCCGCGCGCGTGACATTTTTGCGTTACGCCGTACTCGTGACATTTTTGCGTTACGCCGTACTCGTGACTATATACATGTTATATTAAAGTGATCAGCAAAATCAAAGGGTTTGTTTTAATTCTAATTCCAGTGAATTTCTAAAAAAAGTGAATAAGTAATTACATCTATTTTTCTAATACTTAGGTGTAATAATGGTATTTATTTTTCTAAGCTATTTATGATTAACCTCACTTTTTGATTGTATTTTTCAATACACTAACACGTGGGTGGAATTATGGTATCAATTTTTTCTAATACTTGAATGTTGATTGTGGTATTTATTTTTCTAAAATTGTATTTAAAGTTAACCTCAGTTTTTGATTGAATTTTTTAAAACACCAACACGTGGGCGAGATCATGTTATTTATTTTTCAAGTTATTTAAGCTTAACCTCTGTCATAATATGTATTATGTATATACTATGTGCGTCATTAATTTCTGACTGTTTCGAGATTTCGACATTAGGAATTTACATTTATTACCTCTATTGTTCGAACAAAAATAAGTTACCGCCTTTAAGAACTTGCCGACAATGTAAGTACAGTATTGTTTCTTAGAAAACATTTTAGGAGTATACGATAATAAATCTATGACTCACGTTAACACGTGTTTGCTTGATTGGTGTTCAATTATGATTTTGTGAATTCAATATTTATAAGAATAAACCTCAAACTCTTTATGTCCAATCAAAATCCGCCTAAGTCGAAATCCTTTATAAGTTGAAAACTCTATATAACTCGAATTTTTTGGCGTCTCCCTTGGTCTTTTGAACTACCGCACGAGCTGAGCGAGCGAAGCGAGCGAGTCGCGGCAGTGGCCGGCGTAAATATTCAAATAGGTAGCGAGGAGCGAAGCGACGAGCATCTTAGGTTAACTTTTGAACTACCGCACGAGCCGAGCGAGCGAAGCGAGCGAGTTTCAGCAGCGGCCGGTGTAAATATTTAAATAGGTAGCGAGGAGCGAAGCGACGAGCATCTTAGGTTAACTTTTGATTTTTGAACTACCGCACGAGCCGAGCGAGCGAAGCGAGCGAGTTGCAGCAGCGGCTGGTGTAAATATTTAAATAGGTAGCGAGGAGCGAAGCGACGAGCGTGTTAGACTAACGTATTTCTGTAATATTGTATACAAGCTGTGCCGCGCGGTTTCACCCGCGTGGCTATGCTCCTGTTGGTCTTAGCGTGATAATATATAGCCTATATTACTCGTGGATAATGTAGCTTTCGAATGGTGAAAGAATTTTTAAAATAGGTCCAGTAGTTTATGAGCCTATTCATTACAATCAATCAAACAAACAAAGTTTTCCTCTTTATAATATTAGTGTAGATAGTAAATTATTTTTTGAAAAATAAGGTCATAAAGAAGTTTCACTTCTTACGTGTGTACTCTAGTACACGCACACATTTTTTTCACGGAAGTTTGAATCATACATTTATACCTTATCTATTATCTATACAGTGTTCTATAGCTAGGAAAGGTCAAACGTTGTGTAAGTTCACATCGTGTATCTTATGAGATTGAGACGTGAGGATAGGAAAAATCCGATGTTGCTTGCGTAAATTGATTCCGATCCCGTCGTGACTATGTGTATGATCCCCAGTCCCTATGGACAAACTACAAAATCGATGACTCCGTCGTTAGATACAAGATCGTAGACGGCTGGCGACAAATGACATTTTAAATTCACAAGCGCTTCAACTCAGTAGGTACTCTAATGTGTTTACCATGTAGAAAGCGATATTGAAACGTGTATTTTATGTTTGAAATGTATATTATTGCCTTATATGATGTGTTATGTTTATTTGTTATCAGTTAATGAAATATTATGCATATTAGTTTCTTTGAAAAATAGGCTTCATGACCGCGAAATGCTTCACAATACATACACAATTTGTAAATGTAATGTAGATCGAGTGATCTTAAAAAGTCGCAATACACGATTAAAAGACGAGAGAAGAAAACTGTTTGTCTTTATTTTAGTACCTAACGATTAACAATTAAATGTAGTTAATACAGCAATGCCTTTTTGAACAGAAAAACTTTTTATATTAGTGTCGTGACCATTCACACACACCACGCACGGCTTTTATGCACACAGTACTCAATTTAAAACCACACAATAAAAAAAGTAAGCAGACTGTTATGTTTAAATTAAAATATATCATTTGCATATCTGGGATATTAATGGAAAGAGGGCAATGACTCCTGAAATAGATGTCTAGTCTATTAGATTAGGAGTTACTCATCATTATTAGGTACGCCAATGGTGATTAGTGAATAGGTATTTTCTATAAAAATGTTGATGGAAAATTGTTTTATTAATTCTGTATAATACAAACTATAAGTGTTGTTCTTCTAAATTACATTTAACAACTAGTAAATCTACGTAAAGAGGGTACTTTAAACTGACTCTATTAATAAAATATAGAATATTAGTGACTTCAAGCCTACTCACATAAATAATCAAAAATGTCCCAAATCAGAAAGATGCGTTCACTAATACTTTAATTAAAACACGTTGAAATATATCGGTATCTACTTTAGCACTGTGGAATATATTTAATGCCATTGATAACCTTTACATAGA